>BOPN01001837.1:190000-197500 GCA_017312705.2 Penaeus japonicus
TCTACGCGGCGGTAGGAATGTGGCAGCGATCGCATGTGCGCCTAAAACCAATATTTATGCCTCTACACAAGTCCACGCAGACCGTCTTATCCCGTTTGTTGTTTCCTCGTCACGTTCGCTCTCCCCCTCTTCCCCTGCCTCTCTCCTCTCCATCGTTCCTCTAATCTCTCATCCAAGGACTCAGCGACGTTGTCTGAAGTCCTGTACCCCTCCCCCTCCCCCTCCCCCACCTCCACTCCACCCCCAACCTCCCACTCCTTTGGTATCCTCTTCCTCCTTTTCACATTCTCCTCTTTCACGCAGCCCTTAACCTCCGTCCTTTGAATCCAAGCGTGGACTAGGACTCTTTGTGATGACAGCTTCGGAATGAGTGTGATGAATATCTTCGCCAGAGTTTGTGATGGTTCAAGATGGTGCCCACAAACCCTCGCAAGGATGTTGTGATGAGACATACAATAGCCCTTGTTTGTTTTTGTTTTGGTCTGAGCGACCCGTGGCTTCCTTTGACCGACGACCTGATAACAAGGCTGAGTGGTCAAGTGTAGTTTTACTCAACCCTGTGAACTTTGGCATTAGGGAGAGAAAGTGAGTGATTGGTTGAGTGAGTGAGTGAGAGAATGAGAGAATGAGAGAGTGAGAGAGTGAGAGATTGAGAGAGTGAGAGAGTGAGAGATTGAGATAGAGAGTGAGAAAGTGAGTGAGAGAGTGAGTGAGAATGAATGAGAGAGTGAGAGAGTGCGTGAGAGAGTGCGTGAGTCAGTGAGTGAGTCAGTGAGTGAATGAGTGAGTGAATGAGTGAGTGAATGAGTGAGTGAATGAGAGAGAGAGAGAGAGAGAGAGAGAGAGAGGGGTGGGGATATGAGGGGAAGGGAAGGGAAGGGAAGGGAAGGGAAAGGAAAGGAGGGGAGGGAAGGGAAGGGAAGGGAAGGGAAGGGAAGGGAAGGGAAGGGAAGGGAAGGGAAGGGAAGGGAAGGGAACTGAAGAAGGAAGGGGAATGGAAAGTGGAGCGAAGGGGATTGAAATGACGGTAGGAATTCATTTACAAACTTAAGTGAATGAAAAATTCAATGTTATTTAGTTTATGTTATTAAGATTTTTATCACTATTTATAAAAAGAAACACTTCACAGTATATCTCTTTAAAAAGAGAGTGTTGGTTATTTTTTACGTTCGCAAGTACAGATAAGTTTTGTAGATTAGATAATGACACACCTAAACGAAAACTAAAAACGGCGTTTTGAAGGTCTAAGAGGATAGGACTCCAAAAGGAGGTCTCTCCAGGCCAACTGGGCAGGGGATGTCGTGTCCTTGGTGGCACCAGCGGCTGTCCAATAAATGCAATTACATTACATTTACATTGCTTATTCTCGCCGAGTATTCAACAATGGGGTAGATTCGCCTGCATTGTCAGCGACCTGGAGTGCTATCATTATGAGTCCTCAGGTGTCTTATCAGTATAGCCGTGATCGAGATACCGCCACACTAATACTATTCGAAACTTTCTTCGTGCTTTACATCTTTTATCAAGAATTCTCCTTGCTTTATACATTACTTATTAAACCATGTCATAGTATAAACATTGCATATTATGCGTAACATGTAGCTTCCGACTTGATACCTCGCATTGTTCTCGCTGTATACAAAGTATATGAGCCCTGTGCTGTACTCTTGATAAAGTCATAACGAGCTGTATTCTCTGGGAATGAAAGCCGAGCGTTTTCCACCCCACATGCTAGCCGTCGCATGTGATCGCTTGAATGCTGATCCGAACTGGTAAACGACCTCGAAACCACTCATTCACCCTGTAAAAGGAAGAAACGTTTGTACGGGGTCATCGCCCGTACCCTGTTGTGGCATTCATTTATTGTTGCACATGTACACTGCAATGCAACCCATGCAACGTAATATGAGATGGGGTCTGACAGTTGCCTTAATAGTGGAGGTCAGAAATAAAATCTGCAAGACGAGAGGAAATTTCATGCCATATTGAGCTGGCTCTCTGATGTGTGTAGGAGGCGGGGGTCAGAAGGTCAGAGAAGGAGTTTCGGTTACCATGGTAATGAGGCAGAAGAGCGGAAACGACGAGATCAGGACGGTGATGGGCAGGATCTATGGTAGGAGATGGTGAAGGAAGGGGAGCAGGAAGGGGGGAGGGGGGTGGCAGGGGTAGTAGCACAGATGAGGGTCGGAGATGGTGATGGGGAGGAGCACCCAGGTAGAGGCGACCGGTAATGATGATAGGCGGGATAAAGGACGCTGGCGATGCATCAGTGCCTCAAGATGGTGGAAACAGCAGTGTCATTGTGGCAGTGGGGAGATTGGTGGTACAGGGATCCCGACCGCAAAGGCATTTAGGCATGGGGGAATTCTGTTAAACAAAGGATCCCGTGGGATATTGTATGCTGGGATTATGATATCAACCGGAGGCGGTGTAGTCCAAACTCATATGATTAGTGGCAGGGAAGAGAGATAAGATAGGAGGTAAGTGATTTTGGCGGATATTAATATTTACGTTTTCTTTGCATGATGGCAAAACAGGTAAAGACACTTCCGATGTTGTCAGAGAGTAAGTGGTTTTAAATTTATAGCCATTATTGTTTTCCTATTGTTGTCTGACAGTGCAACAGAGGATGTGACATCTCGACGCCATTTGTTTTTTTTAAACCACCTCATAGTGTAATCGCCGGAATACGAAGTGTTACGTTTATGATGAAAACGATGATAATCAGTTGATAAAAGATCTTCGTTTCCAAACAATTTCTCCTTGTCACTGATTCGAGAAATGTCTTAGCAAATCAGCGATTAAAAGCGAATATGAAAATAGGTCGCACAGATTCAGAAATTGTCCTACGAAGTTGGTGATAAAAAGAGTTTTCAGATAGAAATAGACATGCCGCGGTCCCCCACCAGGCACGCGGGAGGGACGCGGACTAGCGTTCGTGTCGGGAAGAATAAGGAGAAATGGAGCCATAATGAGTGGTTTCCGTGACCTCCCGGAGATGTATGGGGTGAGCCGGCGGCTGTCCTCCCCCGCTTTGCCTTGAGGATCTCGTTTGCCTGTGCCATCTGTCCTGAGGATTTCGTGAAGGGACAGTTTCCCTGTTGGAGGTAACCTGATCGGTCTTATTAAAGGGTTGATTTATCTGGTCCACGTTGTCTTGAGGATCTCGCGTGCCTGACTCATCCGTCTTTCCTTTTGTATAGGTCTTATTTAATGTTTCGCCTCGTTATGAGTGTCTCTTTGGGCTGACCAATGACCACAAGTATTTTGTCAAGACTTGAGTTCTCACGCACGACTTAGACTAGGTCTGCTTGGGTACCTGGCTGCACATGTTGGAAACTCAGGATTTTTATAACATACCGATTACTTCCGGTGGGACGTGATTGTTTTTCATGATGATGATGGAAAGTGATTCGAACCAGCAGTCCATGACGTATAATAATACTCTCATGAATTTCTTCCGTACTGGCGGAGGAGACAGGGCGAGGGAGAAGAGGGGGGGGGGAACTTGGCCTCGAGAAGGAGGATTGGATGGTTGAACTTCTAGAGGGAGTTTAGAGGACTTTATAAGGGGACTTGGTGGGAGGGGGGGAGGGGTCGGTGGTACTTTTTTATTGGCACTGACGGAGGGGTGAGGATGTGACTGGCAAGGTAGGAACGAATTCCACAAAATAATATTAACGAAATGTATTTTCCGTGTATAGTACATTGGAAATTACAGTGGCATGAAGTGGGGTAAAGTGCACGATCCTTTACCAAAGGAAACGAGACAAAATAAAGGACACATTGTGATTCACGCATCACGGACGCATCACAGGTATACGCATCAGGGTACGCATCAAAGGTTAGAATGAATAAAGGGAACAGAGAGAAAGTGAGATACAGGCATTACGGACGAGTGGAAGTAGATGATGTATTTCGGGCAAGGCACCAGGGCTCTGGTTTTGGTGTAGATGAGGCCCGAGGGATATGGAGGGGGGTGGGGGGTGCTATGAGGAACCATCTTGCTTGTCTTGCTTGTCTTGCTTGTTCTTGGGTAGTGGAACCTCGCCTTTAGGCCTCGCTCAACTTTTTCCCCCCATTCTGGCGTCATCCATCTTCATCATCACGTTTACCAATTCTGTTTTACCATATGTCTATAAACGTCCTTCCTCATAATTGTCATCTGCTTGTGTTCAATCTATCCGGCCCGCATATTAGGAATTTCAAAGTGACCTTTAACATTAGATTCGAAGTTAAGGTAATGTACTGATTCTAAAATCAGGTTGCAGTTTTCGTAGGTGTGATTTACTTGACTTTGGTTAATGTTCTTTGTCTTTTAGTTGTTTATTGTGCTTTTAAGTCTACTCCGTTCTATATCTTAATAAAAAGCGTTCTCTGTGTTCGTAAGTCACAGTGACCCAGTCTTATAGTATGCCAGATGCAGAGAAACCCCTTCCCCCGAAAAAGAAAATAAACATCTATCACGGCTATCTATCGACGTATTCCTTCAAGGAATCCCTCCTTGATGTTTTTACAATCTCCTGATCCCGGCAATGTAGAATTCCAGCGGCAGTATCCGGGCCGAGGGTCCCTGATCCTATTGAAATGTCAGTTATGTGTCTCAGTAGTGTACGACGTGCGATCCCTAGCAGATAGCGGAAAGAAGGGGTGGGGGCGGGTGGCAGGGGACGTGAGGAGGGGGAGACTCTATGCCGCAAGATCTTGAAGGATGGAAAGCAAGGGGTTGTTTAAAAAGGGATCCTCGAGTAGGAGAGAGGAGAGAGTATAGTAGTGACACATACGATTGTCTCGGTGTGAAAGTATGTCCATGACGATTACACTACATTTAATTCATGGCTCTATAATCGATTTTACAGTTCATTCTTGGTAAACCTAGGCCTTCCCTCCTCTTTCCTTTCCCTCGATCATATCCTCCTCCACTTTTCTTCGTCTTGGTCTTCATCGCCACCTTCTGTCTCCCCCTCCCCCTTCTCCTCCTCCTTCTCAAGGCTTAAATTTTGATAAAAAAAAAAAAAAAATCCAAATTGATTCCAGAAGATTTGCAATCTATAAGATAGCAGACATGAAAGAATTTACATATATACTGCAAAACATCTACACAACATGTGTAATTCTCGAGAAGGAAATGTATGCAAAGTACGCCGTAAACAAGATGTGGGCGGTTAGCGAAGGTGGGGAGGGAGGCGGGAGCTGCAGGAAACCCGAGGGAACCTTCTTCGACTCGAGGAGGAGCTTCAAGGTCGAGTGGCAGACTCACTGCCTGGGCTTATCGTGCAAGGTGGAAATTACGTGGCATTCGTCGCGCGTTATCGAGACAGTCTTGTGGTTGAAGGACAATTTCAACCAGTGAAAACAAGAGGTTATTCATCTTAGCTATGCCGGATTTCTGTCGATTGTGATACTGTTCGGTAAAGAAGAATGTAGATAAATTATAATGATGATGTTATTATCATGATGATGATAACAGCATCAACAGCAAATCAACAATCATAATGATGATAACAATGCTAATGATACAGACAATAATAACAATTATAATGATGATGGTAATATTATTGATGATAATAGTAATGATGATCATGATAATGATAATATTGATAATGATGATAGTAATGGTGATGACGATGGTAATAACAATCACACAAAATAAATAAAGTTCCAACGGAAGTGAAGATCATAGCCAGGAAAAAAAACTTTCTTCTTCGCTTGATGTAAGAAGTGAAGAGGGGTTATTTCAACATTAAATGGAAATTGTATTCCCAAACTAATTTATCTTATTTCGTGTTTCAAGGTCTCTCTCTCTCTCTCTCTCTCTCTCTCTCTCTCTCTCTCTCTCTCTCTCTCTCTCTCTCTCTCTCTCTCTCGTTATATTTCACTTGCCTGATAACTCACTCGGTAACGTGTCCCACACTATTCTAAACAACATGGCTTTTAAGTTCGAAATTTGATATTCGGTTGTGTTCCTAATAGCGGTCACGAGGCGCCAGACGTGCGGCGAACGCTATGACTTCCCGTGAAACAGTTTCGGAAGCTTCAACAATTCGCCAGTTAATCCGTGACCATGAAGCTTGACCAGCGTTACGAGGCGGGAATGACAGCCCGACTTGACAGAGTTTAATAACAGGCTGTTGAGCGGCCCAGTGAATGGATGGCGACATCGTTAACACGGAGGGCTCCTTGCGGTCGAATAGCTGCCTGCGACTGACTCCGTGACTGTTCTGCTACAAGAGCGCTGTCGCTTTTTTTATTTTTTATTATTATTATTATTTTTTTTTGATATTGCACTTAACGGTGCCCATTTTAATGATCAGGAACTCGGGGACCTTTTGGTTGGTTGAAAAATGTACGAAAAAAATGTAAAACAAATTGTATAGCGTTTGGTTCAAAAGATGATAGAGTCTGGACAGTAAAGTAACATTTAGTGACACAAGTCATGTAATATATATACACATGGCCTGACTTTAAGTTGCCATTATATGTATACCATGTCAGAAGAAAATGAAAGTGAAAAATGACTACAAGAAGGATAATAAATTTACACTGATTTTTAGATAAAAAAAAAAAAAAAAATCCTGGACGTGCCCTCCATCAAAGATTGTTGCCTGATAGCAGTGTCATATGAATAAGAAAACAGTCTCCCACACATAACTAGACCGATGTAATATACACTTATTACTTTACACGACACTCTCTTGACTTAATAGTTTGACGGTCGAAGTGTCCATTAGGCAAGTGATGTCATTTGACATATATTATGTAGTGGCCACATTCAAGAAAAAAAGTAATTTAGTTTTCCGGTGCCCATTATTAATGATTTATGTTATGCCCCAGATTGGGTGCACCCACTGAATAGGCCTATAGTACTTCCGGAATAGGCCTAAGATACTTTTCAGGACTCTTGTACCAAGAAGTTTTCTTTTATTTTTCACCCACGTGGCGCGTGAAGGGTAGTCGTTGACAAGGATGTCAAAGAGAGAATGAGAGAGCAAGCGAGAGGGAAAGAGAGAGAGAGAAAGAGAGACAGAAAATGAAGTAAAGAGAGAGAGAGAAAATGAAAGAGAAAGTGAAAGTGAGAGAACGAGAGAGAGTGATGGTGAGAGTGAGAGGGACAGAGCATTAGGGAGACAGAGAGTGAGAGAGTAAGTGACTAAGTAAGTGAGTACGTGAGTGCGTGCGTGAGAGAGACAGAGAGAGAGGAGAAAGAGAAAGAGAAAGAGAAAGAGAAAGAGAGAGAGAGAAAGAAAGAAAGAAAGAGAGAAGTGGGTGATGACAGAATCCCAAGTTGGACTGAACCAAAGTCCTTCCAAGAGTAAAAACAGCGACCTCGTGGGAACCGCCACCACGACGATTGTCAAGATGGGAACTAATGCTATAAGCATTGTGCCGACAAGCCATCTTGAATATTGCAAACGAGAAGAAGCGACATGCACTGGTGCAATAGCCAGAGGATCACGCCGTTTGTGTAGGCTACTGTAGTCCCACAATTACAGTAATTGT
>BOPN01001837.1:200000-202500 GCA_017312705.2 Penaeus japonicus
AGACGCATAGATATGCAAATTTTACGTGATGTTAAAATGCGGGCAGATATGACCCACTTACGCCACACTAGCCGTGTATATCTTCAGCCTCGGCAAGTTTGGAATGGTGGACACGTGCTCAGTATTTTGTGTCCCGCGTACTGACGATGCAAGCGACCTTGTGAATTAGTAATGAGCGAGTGCCTCGTAAACACGACCAGTAGGACACGCACTCCTGCTCCCGGTTGTTTTACAAGGATACTTGGCTTTTGTACAGGGAGAAGGGGAAGCAGGCTGGGGTTCCTCCTCGGGGCACGTGCTGGCTCAGGAAGTCACAGACCACGTGGTTGGATTTCGACGCTGACACGGGTCGAGGAGAATGTTCGTTTCTAAAATCTCTTTCCTCTTGCGTGTTTATGATTGAACTACATAGTCCGCGTTCTTTATAATTTTTTGTTATTTGATGATCATTTTGATGTCGATCAAAATATGGGGTGAAATCATCTATAGCGATGATAGCCCTACAAAATCGCACAGTGAATAACCTGTTAAATGAATCATGCAACATTCCCATGAGAAAATGTCTTTTTTGAGTTTCATGTACCAGGTAAAGAAGTGAAGGTAAATAAATGGCTAGAAAGGGGTGTATCTCAAGGATGAGGATATACTAATTACTCGCCGATTTTTAGGATTATCTGCAACTTTCCACCTAGCCCACTCACCTACGCTACTAAGTAGCATGATTAATGATCTTCAGTGGAAATGCCTTCTCTGCAGGATTATCTCCGTATGATCTCGAATGAAGTAATTGGTTGCTTGATGCTCCATAGGAAAAGGCAGTTATCTCCGAGGTCTGTGTGAGGTTTCATAGGAAAATGTGGTTTGGCGTGAAGTAGGAAAGTATAGCCTTGGGTAACAGAAAGAAAAATATTTGCAAAAACTTGGGGAGAAAGCAAATAAC
Source organism: Penaeus japonicus (assembly GCA_017312705.2). Lineage (NCBI taxonomy): Eukaryota > Metazoa > Arthropoda > Malacostraca > Decapoda > Penaeidae > Penaeus > Penaeus japonicus. The sequence goes on from BOPN01001837.1 coordinate 200,941, forward strand.
TGCTTGGTGGTATTGCGTAAAAGGTTAGTGTCTGTTCGGTGTGATCTGGGGGAAAAGGAAATATTTCTTTGGTGTGTAAATGCCGAGTCTGCGTAAGTATGAAGAAGAGAATTCTCTGTTTATTGTCCTTTTGGTAACTTTGAAGGAGGTGAAATCTTGAAAAAATATGTCTTAATGATCAAATGGGGAAATCTCTTTGATATAAACGTGTTTAGAAAAAAAAAGATTTGCTTCCTGTGACCATGAGAGAAAGTTTATCCCGGCAGACTTAAATGAAGGCATGGTCTGTTGGGCGTGATCTGAGATCCCCTTGGTGAGAAAGATATCTGCTTGCTGTGATCACCTAACGGAAAGTGTGCCTGCAATCTTAAAGAGAGGAAAGGATCTGCTTAGTACGATCGTGGAACGGAATTCATCTCCTTGATAAGATCCTGCAAGGCGATTCTGCGACATTGGCACTGCGTCATATATTTTTTTCCTACCCTTCCTTCCTTATCCAATTATAACCTTAATTTCTGAGCTGAAATACCTTTCGCTCTGCATCTAATTCCTCCTGGCTCGCTTCCTGCCCTCCCTCATGATGTTCCGGAACGCAATTAGCTTCTTAGTGAATGGATAAGCTGGAAATGATTCCTCGGAATAAATGAGTCTTTCCCCCTGCCGAACCCCACGTCTCCGCGTCTCTCGTCCGGGCTACCCCTCGGCCCCTATGTGTCACCTTGGGTCCCCCCTACCTCCAACCCACACATCCAGAACGATTCAAGATAAGCCACGATCATCCGAGATTAAGTAAATTACTAATTACGTCAGGGAATCCCGGGCAGTCAGGCGGCAATGACTCGAAGCGCCCCTCTCCTTACCCCCTAGGCCACCCCCTCCCCTCCCGTCCCCGAGCTCTTTCAGATTCAAATGGGACAAACGGGGCGTCCCCGGGACTGATTAAGACATTTATGAGCCGCCGGCGGAAGGAGACCGACCACGCCACAACAAAGCAAAGTGTTCAGCCCACCGAAAGGCTTGTAAGTTGTCGCATTAAGTATCAAGACGTGGGATGCTGCAGCGTTAAGTGGGCGGGCGCTTCGTTATAGCCGGCACCGTTTTATAGGCCGCTCGTGATGTCATACTGCTTTGAAGAACTGATAGGAATTAAGAAGAAAAATATGGGAAGGAGGGCTATTATGTTGTAGGTAATCGATCTTGATTTCATTTGATGTCTAATATCACGACCACAAACCCTACCTGTTTCAAGTAGCTGTGTGGCCCGTCACGCCGTCTAGATGGGTCTGAAGCCCTGCTAACGTGAACCAGCTGACTGACCCATCCTGCTAATTGCGCTCATCATGTCCTTTGTCACTTTAAAGCTGAGCGACATGTTGCATCCTACACAGGAGGAGCAAGACTCACACAGGCCAATTGTCAGGTGTCCCATGATGATCCTTCTGCACTTTCTTTATTAGCAACGGCTTCCACGGCGCTCTTCCTTCGCCATTGCCTGCTGCTTTTAGGAGTTTCTTCACACGTGGCTTTGGGGATTTTCACTTCGTCTTCAGAGGGCGTCTT
>BOPN01001837.1:210000-225000 GCA_017312705.2 Penaeus japonicus
GCTGCCCCCTCGCTGGCTGCCCATTTTCCGGAGCCCTATTTTCTCGAAGATTTCCCCCATCCCTTTTACTCCCCAAATAACAAGATCGCCAACGTCCCTTAATAGTTCACCGTACGTTATAAAACTGCGAAAGTCTGTATCATCATCCATTCTTGGAGCGTCGTAAGTCAAAAAATAAAGAGCAAGAGAACTGATATTTTACGACGGGAGCAGCGGCAGTGTCGTTGGTGAAGCAGCCAGGGTATGGCTAAGGGGAGGGGGGATGCCAAGAAAGAAGGGGAGGGGGCAAATAGGGGGGATGGGGGCACAGATTCTGTCATTTATTGCCCGTCAAACTCTGGCGTCGTTGTCCCTCGCTGGTAAAGACCCACTGAGACGACCCACGTGGAGTTTTATTAGCTCGGCATAGTTTATATACTGCCATAATAGGAAGCTATATTGAGAATTAAGCGGTGGTTTAAGAATTAAGCGGCGGTTAAGCACGGCCCGCCATTTCTTAAGTGGTCACGTTGGAGGTGGAGGAGGAGGTGCTGGCCGGACCTCGGACGGGGTGCTGGAAAGACCTCGGATGGGATGGGAAGGAGGCGAGGAGGACTGGAAGGCTTGGAAGGGACAGGGGACAGGACAAGAGGACGGGGATAGGAGAGCAGGAAGGAAGGAAGGAAGGAAGGACGGACGGACGGACGGAGGTGATGGAAGTGGCGGAAAAGAGCGCGAGGAGTCTCCTGTAGGGAAGAGAGTTTGAGAAGTGGAAAGAACACGACAAGGGATGAGTATTAGAGATATAATGAGAAAAAATATCTAGTAATCGAGGGATGAAGAAGGAAATAGAGATAAAGAATGAATAATGGAAAAGAGAATTATCATGTATTGGAACAAATAACTGAAACAACTGAACTTTTGATTTTGATCGATTGAAAGTAGTGAAAGGATCTACAATGTTGGTCTTTTCTTTCTGTTAATATTTTTTTCCCAAATTTGGAACTATATATATGTATAATCCTGATTTTACATAATATTCATGTAAATGTTTATCCATAAGAATATGTTTAACGGTGACAGTGACTGTGAAAACTTGCACAGCCTCATAAACTATAAAGAAGTTAATGATCAAAAGAATAGATGGAAAAAAATCTTACGTTTGAATATTCGATGGCAATTTATAATAGAGAAAAACAAACACCAAAAACACTACAAAAGAGGAATTTTGGAAAAAGGTCAAGTTTTCTTCATTTCTGCCGCGGAGGGGAAAGGACTCCATTGGTAAGTCGGCAGGAAAGTGTGATCACGTGCCAGGGGTGGAAATGTCGCGGTCCCCAGGTCGGCGTTGGCTACACTGCTGCCCTCTCACCCCACCCCACCCCACCCCTCCCTCTCTCCCCGCACCACCACGTCCGGAGTGCCTCAAGCAAGGAGGATGTGTGTGGGGGTTGGGGAGGAGGAGGAGGAGGATTCCCAGGAGGGGATAAGGAGGCTGGATAATGCGCCAAGGAGTCTTAGTGCCGTCTCTGAGAAAATTGATTTGGTTGCGGCTGTCTGAGGGATAATGCGTCATTACGTAATTGGTTCGGTTATTACCCTACCCCTTTCACCATCCCCCACCTCTCCTTCCATCCCCCCACACTCGTGATTTGCCTTGAAGGAGGGAGAGGGGGGTGGGGGGGCTAAAGGGTGAAATAGAAGCATCGTATGAATTCATAGATATGTTGTGGTTAAGCGGCTGTGATGTGATCGGATTTTTTTTTCTTTTTACGCACTGTGACCTCACATCACAGGCAATTGAAGGAAATTATGCCCGTGCCGCCAACTCTCTCTCAACCTCCCACTCCATATTGCAATTAAATGCGTAAATACCCCCACCCGCCACACGCACACGCACACACAAAATGCATATATAAATGAACGAATTATCACGCAATTAGCTTTCGTTGATCCCGGATTTACCGACTGAATGGATAAATTCATTTAACAGTATTGGTTTCGGCGTTTGAATATAAAATGAAACTCCGGCGAGAGTTCATAGCGCCCCAAGCCTCCGAAGCTACGTCGGCCCAAAAAGGGACAGGGCGTAAACAGACCAGGGGAGGCTCCGACATCAGCTGCCGGCGGAGGAAACCGTCTTCGCGGGGAAAAGTTCCGCGTCAAGTGTTGCTTTCTCGTCCGCGAAATTGATTTTATAATTTCAACAAAGGGGAAACTTTAATGAATTTTTTGTCTTAAGATTTTTTTTTTCTTGTCTGTAAAAAGGCTTTAGCGCCGCTGGCTTTAAAGGCATGCGGTTATTATGCGATGCTGCGGCAGAGATCACCACCGACTTTCTTGAGATGCTGCGTGTTTTTCATCTTTATTTTTTTCTACTCTTATTTTCTTAATCCTCATTCTCTCTTTCCTCCCTTCTTTCCGCACGTCAGAGCTCTTGTCAGACCCGGCAGCTTACTAAAATTCAAATTTATTTTCGCATCTTTGTAAAAACACGCACACGTACACGCACATGCACACACACATGCACACACACATGCACATGCACATGCACACACACACACACACACACACACACACACACACACACACATACACACACACATACACACACACACACACACACACACACACACACACACACACACACACACACACACACACACACACACACACATTTAACGAATAGACACACACATATAAACAAATAAACGAGAAAAAAACACACACACGCACGCACACACACACACACACACACATACACACAAATATATATATATATATATATATATATATATATATATATATATATATATATATATGTATATGTATATGTATATATATATACATATGTATATATATATATATATATATATATATATATATATATATATATATATATATATATATATATATATATATATATATATATATATATATATATATATATATATATATATATATATATATATATATATATTCGTTTTATGTATTAACTGAAAATGAAATATGGCACCCAGAGCTTCCTTACCTCATAAATCTAAGTGATAGCGTGCAGAGGGGGGAAGATATAAAGTTGAGCCTGAGAAGTGCCAGCTTGTCACTCATTGGCACAATGTATCGACACGTCGGATGATGCCTGTGATACGGTCTTTGTTGACAATGTATGTGGTGTATCCCCTGCACATCAACTGTGTTGTGTCAGTTCCTTTGACGTGCCTGTGATGTGACACCAGTAGTTAATCCGAAGCACCTGCCGTGGCTCCAGAGCGCCGGCGAGGCCCGTCGTGCAAGCACAGCACGTCGGATGACTCCCCCGTGGATTCGTGTGTCCCGGTCAAGTCGCGTGCAGGTCACGTGACATCCGTTCTTCGCTTGGCTTCCTTAGATGATATCGAGTCAGGGTCGAGATGACCACCAAAGCTTAGCCAGGCTTTGTATAGCCGCTCTGGCTTGCCACAGATTTACTTCAGATTCTTTAGTCTCGTTGCTCTTTAACTTTCTACCACCACGCACCCTTTAGTAGTTAGTCCTTACGTCCACGCCGCACCCTCTCTTTATTCAATCAGATGGTTAATATTCCATCTGAAATAAGAACCGTGTTTTTGTTCAGTAAAGTATCCTTTACAAGGAATACTCATGCACAGTAATATTTCTGAAGTGAATTCCAAATACATTATTTACCTCTTGCTTGCGCCGCCCTTGAGAATCATTTATGCACTCCAAGGGGGCGCACTATTCTGGTCTTATTTCGACTTAAATGCCAGTAGCCATGCTGCATTGCCCTTATAATGGAAATAGGCGATTCTTTCTAAATTTTAATGTTGATAAGCTTTCCATCGCCATGCCCTGTAAATTTATCCGTCATGGAACTCGCATAGCTTTTCATGTCACATCCTTTGAGGCTTTTGATGATAAATTCATATGCTTGTGCTTTCCCTTTTCAAGAAGGTATAGAGAATTGAAAAGTGCCCGTTGCAAACACGCACGTGATCAAAGGGATTTACTGCGTTACATTTTTGTGGGGTTGGCCTTTTTGTTGTCCTTGTCACCATTTTCAGGGGTCAGAGCAAGCATGCAAAGAGTTGCAGAAATGTATATTTGCACAGCTCTTTACCAGAATTTGGTGTACTTGTTTATATACATTCCTCACTCTCTTTCTCTTTGATCTCCTCACTTATTCCACTTCCCTCTTCCCCCTCTCCCACTCCATCTCTCCTATATCCCTCTTTCTCTATTTCCTATCTACTCCCCTTTCATCTCCCTCTCCCTTTCTCTCTCCCTCCCTTTTGCTCACCCTGTCCCTGTCCCAGTCCCTGCACTTGTCCCTGTCCCTCCTCCCATCCTCCTCCCCCTCCCCCTCCCCCATCCAGTCTCTCACCCCCATCCGTCTCGTATCGTAAGATATTCTCTCAGCTCTGAAGCTTTTACGCGGAGAGTTTCATATCCTCAAAGTAACAGCTCTTTTCTAGCGGGCTGAACCTCCTTGTCCTTCAGCCTGTCACACACTCCATCCCTTTCCCTTTACCCATTTGCCATTTGTTCTTCTGCATTTTCTGACTGCCTTTTCCTCATTCATTTCCTGCTCTCGCTCTTCTCCCTCACTCTATTCTCCTCCATCCTGCCCCCTTTCCCTTCTTTCATCCTCCCTCTCTCTTCAGCCCTTTGTTCCTACCTTGCCCCTTCCCTCTTTCTTTAGCCTTCCCTCCCACCAGGCAGTAATGTCAATATTGTGCTTCAAATATCGTATCACACTCTGGCTTCTCGCCCTTTAAACATCTCCCTCGACCTGTTATGCCCCCCTTTGAAAAAAATCAATTTTATGTGTTGCCTTATTTTGATTCTTGATCAACCCATCTTCACTTCTTTCCTCTTCCCTACCCCCACCCGCAGTCTCCTTTTTACACTTTCATGTTTTTTTTGTATCTCTCTGTCTCCCCCTCCCTCTCTTTCTTGCCTTTTCTCGCTCCTCTCTATCGTCTAGTCGCCCCCATCCTCTTCCCCGGTTATATCTCTCTTCCGCCCTTATGTCTTCTTGATTATTTGGTCTTTTGGATTTTTCTCTTTTCCTTTATGGTTCAATGTTTTTTTGGTTTTCATTTTTTCATGTTGTCATTTGTATCATTTGTCACTAATTTGGCTATTCATATCCTGCTGTTAATTTCTCCTTCTAGCCACCTTCCTTTAATTTGCTCATCTCTTCGTGTTTCCTTATTAATGCACGCCCTAATTACCTTCTCCTCTCATCTGGCTCCTCTTTATTGCCTCTTTATCGTTATTTATTTAGCTTTTCCGCTTAATCATCGTTCCTTGTCCCTCTCCCCCTCCCTATAAAGCCGTAGTCCCTTTGATAGCCTCTTTAACGTACTCTTAAACCCGCCTACCCCCACCACCCGGCCTTTCCTTCTTCCACCCTCCTTGTGTGTGCCCCGTTATTAACTCTTTTTTTTCCTTGTCTATATTCCTCCGACCTTTTCATTTGCTCTCTTGAGTTATTTTCTTGAACTCTATCCCCCATATTCTCCTGTACACCAGCTTCTTGCTTCGCTTTTGGCTCTCAATTTATCCTTCTTTAAGTACATTTTGTATTTCTCTTACAATTTCCCATTTCTTCTTCCTCCTCATCTCTGAAACGATTGTAGTTCGTACCCAGGTTCTTTTTCTCTCCCTTACTCTCTCTCCCTTTCACTTTCCCCTCCCCTCTGTCCTTCCTACTTTTTACCCCTCTACCTCTCTTCCACCCCCCCTCTCTCTCCTTTTCTTCTTCTCCCTCATTCCCTACCAATCTCTCCATCTCTTCTCCCCCCCTCCCCCCCTCCCTCCCTTCTTCCCTCCCTCCCTCCCTCCCTCTCACTTCCCCTCCTTTTCCTTCCAGACGCCCCTTAGTAGCCGCAGGGCATGTTTCACTCTGGTACTAAGAGAAGCAACCGTGGAAGGTAGAAAGGTCGTAGGGAAGAAGGGGCGGCGGAAAGGGGTAACGGGGGAATACGACGGAAGGAGAGGAAGAGGGTCAGGAGGAAGAAAAGAGTGGACGAGAGGGTGACAGAAGAGGAAAAGGTGGAGGAAAGGAGAAGGTGGAGGAAAGGAAGAGGAGGTGGAGGAAAGGAGGAGGAAAGGAAAGGAGGAGGAAAGGAAAAGAAGAGGAGGTGGAGGAAAGGAGGAGGAGGAGGAGGAGGAGGAGGTAGAGGAAAGGAGGAAGAGGAGGTGGAGGTGGATAAAATGAGGAGAAGGAGGAGGAGGTGGAAGAAAGGATGCGGAGTAAAGGAGGAGGAGGAAGAGGTGGAGGAAGACAAGGAAGAAGAGGAAGAGAGTGTGATAGGCGAAGAAAAATGAGAGCGTAAAGGTGGAGGTTGGTTCCTTGGAAGAGAAAGAGGGACAGAGATGATGGAGAAAGGTCCAAGTAAAAGTGAACATTCTACTTGTATTATCTATCTATCTATATATATATATATATATATATATATATATATATATATATATATATATATATATATATATATATATATATATATATATATATATATATATATATATATATATGTATATATATATACTTATACATATATATAAACTTATATTTATACATTTACATATGCATATACATACATACATACATACATACATACATATATGTGTGTGTGTGTGTGTAGGTATATATTTATGTATACACACACATATACGAGCATATACATATATGTATGTATATGTATATATTGAATAGATATACAGACGAGAGAGGCTAAGTGAGAGAATTCGAGGCGCTGATCTAAATTTAAAGCTTTGATACTGAACTGTTAGTCAGAAACGTAAAGCAATTTACTATAATGACTAAGTATTACGTGTTTCATACGCTGGACGAGGGAGTAAAATACAATACATGACCCCACGCAGACCAGTTTAAAAACGCCATAGCCTTTATTTTCTGCTTCTAACGCCGTTGTTTTCCTGTTCATTAGTGATCGCACCGGGAAAATTTTCTGTTGTCGTCCGCTATTAGGATTGTGATTCCCGACTATTATCTTCTAATGTTTGTGAACTTTTATTCTTTTGTGATAAAGATAGGAAAAGGAAAAACAAAATTCGAACGATTTTTTATCCTTCTTATTAGACGCAGAAAATTTTACGTTGATCAAACAATAGTCAGGATGCAACTTTCTCTTTCGCTCGATGTAATGAATTTGTCAGACCTATTACTGGATAGTGAATACAAGCTAATTCCCCCTATTCATTCGGGACCAAAGTGGAACGTATTCATACTCCGTTTGTTTTGATAACTGTCGTAATTTTACGAATGAAAGCGATTCTAGTAGAGTCTGACTGACAGATAGACAGGCCGAGACCCTGACAGACGGGCTGACATAGATTGACAAACAGAGTGACAGGCAGATTGAGAGCGGCTGTATAACAGCCTGAAAGACAGAGGCTAACTGACAGACAGCTTGACAGATAACCTGCCAACCAGACATAAACATTCAGACAGACAGACAGAGTGCCTGCCTACCTGCCTGCCTGCTTGCCTGCCAAACACAGACAGACAGAAAAAATGAACGGATACGTAGGTAGAAAAACAGAAACCTGTCATAGATCCGATGATCAAACACCAAATATATTAAATACATTTTTTGTAGTAGCTAATGAGATTGCTTTCCTTCTCTGCAAAATTCTAAACGAAATAAGAAAACGTTTTGTTCAGATTTTCTTATAAATAACGCGAAGACCCGGTGCCACGGAAAAAAAAGATTAATTAATGATGTTGACATGAGCACATATTAAAAAATGATAGATGCGAGAGCAGCCCAGCCTCTGTGTCGTCTTTTGGAGAGAAGGCGGTGTAGGGGGGGGGGGGGGGGGGGGGATAACACAAAGGCAGACAGACGGTTAGAAAGACACTCACAGACATACAGTAAGAAGGACAGGTTGACAGGCCGAAAGGGGGAGGGGAGTTATATAGGCACTATATGATTTGAAAAAGAAAGAAAATATATGAAAAAAATTGATAAAGCAGAAGCATTGCACAAAAAGCAAAGACGCTTCGGAAGTTATCCTAAAGGGGGTGGGGGGTGGGGAGGGGGGCCTGGAACGTGCAGCAGGTAGGCGGCCTCTTGTGGGCGGGCAGAGAGACGGGCGTGCTTTGTGATTCCTCCAGGATGCGTGTCTGCGCACGCCCATTATCTCCAAGGCTTTGAGTTCTTTTTTGATGTTGCCTGGTCTTCCTTTTCCATCTTCTTTTTCTCCGTCACTGTCGTCGGCTTTTTGTTCGCGACCATTTATTTTATTTAATCATTTTCTTGTTTGTTACTTTCTTTATGGTTACTTTCATCGATGATGGTAATGTCATAGTCAAATCGCGAGCATGATTACTATGAGTGCATTCTTATTTTCCGGGATTATTACCAAAGTGCATTCTTATTTTCCGTTATTAATATCATCAGTCTTTACTTCGTTCCATTTTCTTACTCTTGGTGGTATTTTTCACCGGAACAGTCTTGGGAAATCCATCTTCTTTTTTTCACCTTAATGACCCTGTCTGACCTGCCCTACAAGCTTCACAGTTGAGTCGTTCCATCTCCTTCACGATACCCCCTGCCTCTGCCCTCCTTTACCCCCCCCCCCCAACTCCAACCCCTCTCTCCAAAAGAGGGGAAGAAAAAATCGGGTCCAGCTAAAACATCGTCAGGTATAAAAGTGAGCTTTCGTGTTATAGTTAAAAAGGGAACGTTGTAAATTTGGGTATTTTATTTAGTCTTCTGTTGGAATTCCAATTCATTTTTTACTGGCATCAATATTTTGTGTTGTTCCTCTTGTAATAATTCTTTATACCGTTCTCATTATGAAAAATCATCAGTATTATTGTCACTATCACTTTCTTTTTCATCATTACCATCAATACCAGTATGCCTATTATTTTACACTTTTTCATTTTCCGTTGGCCACTTGTAGAGTTCATTCCCAAGCGCGTCCCCCTCCGCGCCGCTCCCGGGCTCCTACGACAGTGTGGGCGTAGTAAAGATAACAAGGCTGGTGGCGCGTCGCCCTTGACATAGTAAAGATAGCTGGAGCTCCTCACCCAGGGGAAGATAAGAGCCTCGGTTCTCGCGCTCGACGAGGAGAAAAGAGAGAGCAGAGAAGGAGTAAGAGGGGAAAGTAGGGAACAGAGGTGTAGGAGGGGGAAGATGGCAGTTGATGGCTAGGGTAGGAATGGTGGTGATGGTGAGGAAGAGAATAGTGAGCATTATGGTGTTGATGGTGATAATGGTGAAGGAAGGCGAAGAAAAATGATTGCAAAGAGACATAGAAGGGAAGAAAAAAGTGACCAAAGTAGAAATATCCTCTATTTTCGTAGACCATTTCTTATCGCTGTTAATTCCTGTCATTTGTCAATACACCTCTAGGTTTTCGTTTTTCCCTCCATCCGTCTTTAATGGCACGAAAATGAATTGTTCCCCTTTTTCGAAATCGCTGGAAAAGCAGACGCGGTGAATTTTGGAAACCGGCCGACTTTGTTGAGTTATGTTCCTCTCCGGATTTATTGCCGCTTAGAGTTATTACCATCTTTCTTAATTAAAGGAAATAGGTCGCCGATTCCCCAGACGCCCATGACGGAGTGAGGCCTTGCTGCTGGAGGGAGTCTGAGGCGAAAATTAGATTTCTGATTACCGAGATGGACATTAATGATCACTGATTGGCTGATGATGACACACCCCACCTGTCATGGACCAATCACGAGGCTGTATTTGTTTCTCTCTGTTTGGTCTTGTGCATCTCTCCTTTTCGTTTCTCTTTCCGATTCAGTACGAGAACCACTATCTCCTTTTGAGTTTCGTTACTTAAAAGTTTTTTTGATGAAAAAAAAGTTGTGATCAGTCGGCCTATCGTTTAGACTGGATAGGCCTATGCGGTCTGGAAGAAAAATGTTTCGTCCTCGGCTAGGTAATGATTAGGTCTTCCACCAGAGGGAATTTCAAAAGTGGGAAAGCGGATGGCAGAAAAGGGAAGGGAGAATAAAGGGAGAAAAGGTTGAAGACGGGGGAGGGAGGCAGGAGAAGAAATGGGAGGGAAAGAGAAGAGAGAGGGGGAGAAAACGAGAGTGAAGGAGGAGGGGTGGAGGCAGAGAAGGGGGTGGGGGGCAGAGAAGGGGATGGGAAGAAAACGGAGGAAAAGGGAGGAAAGGAGGAGAGGGTGAGGGAACGTAAGGGTGAGAAAGGGAATAATGGAGATGGAGAGAGAAAGGGAAGGAAATGTGATGGTAAAGAATAAGAGGACGGGGAAGGAAGGAAGTGAAAGAAAAAAAAGGAGAGGGAAAAAAGAGAAACCGATATGAAAAGAAAATTAAAGAAAATGGAAAGGGCATGGAAAAGAAGGAAGAACAGGAAAAGAAATGGATTACTTAAAACGACTGGTTTTGTACAATGACAAATATTTTATGATGAACTGATTTGACTATATAGACGTTATTATCAAAATAATCATTCATCGAGACCAATAGATAGACATTCCAATATTCCAGATTTTAAAACGTCCATGATAACACATTTTAGAGTATCATTGTAAGAATTTACGCTTCACTTTTCCGTAAGTGGATTGTTGAGACTATGTATTTACTCAAGACTCGATAAAATTTTCTTGGATTTGGCCACATTTTTTTGCTTTCGAAATCTTGCGTCTCTTTTATTTTTGTTGGTTAGATTTTGATATTTGTAAATTCTGAGGGACAGAAGTGTTTTGTATCTTCGTCCACGTGATTTTCATTTTCATCATTGTCTGTACCTTCTTCGCGATTGCTTTTTTATCACTTTAATCATTTTATAATTTTATTCCTCGAACTCATCCGATCCAATATGTAAATAAAGGCGCCGACATGCAACTAACGAAGCTCTGGGGCTTTTACATGTCTTTTCATTACTGACAGCAATATGTCATGGAGATAATTCAGGTCAAAACATGTGCAAGTGCTAACGACCCAGGTATCCCCCTCACCCCTTCCCTCGACCGCGGACTGTGGTACATAACGTGTTATGAATTGTTGGGAAGAATATATATATATATATATATATATATATATATATATATATATATATATATATATATATATATGTGTGTGTGTGTGTGTGTGTGTGTGTGTGTGTGTGTGTGTCTGTGTGTGTACACATATAGATACACACACACACACACACACACATATATATATATGTGTGTGTGTGTGTATGTATATATATTGTATATATACATATATATAATATATATATATATATATATATATATATATATATATATATAGAGAGAGAGAGAGAGAGAGAGAGAGAGAGAGAGAGTGAGAAATACATATTTATTTAGATATACAGCATATACAGATAGATATAATTAGATAAAAAAAATAGGTGGAATCTATACTTATTGTAAATTTGTACCTCAACGGTGGAGCATATTGAAAGTTTGTTAAGTGATGAGCTCTGTTAGACGTGTTGGAGAGAAGGGAAGGGGAGGGGGTGAGGAGCTCTTCTGGGATGGAAAAGGTGTGGGGGGAGGGGTTAAAACCGGCGAGGGGAAGTAATATTCTTGTTTTATTGGATCTCAAGAGGTATTTCGCTTTACTTTATACCCCCCTTACTCCTTTTTATAAAGAGAAAGTGACTTCGTATTGACATGCAGGCTTGCTACGATAATTACAATAGTGATTTATCTTTACGATCGTGTCAAGGAGACTTTACTAAGTAAACCCTGCAATATCGCATCAGTAAGATATATTTCATATGCAAACAAAGGCATGCAATAGTAATGATATAAGTTTGACATAACAAAGGGGAACGAGGTACATTAAAAGCAAGTGAAGAGGAATTAAAAACAAATATAACAAAGGGGCGTAAAGCAGGTTGTAACAAAGAGACATTAACACCGTTCATGAAACACACCTGTTGGCCCACTCGGTCATCGGTGTGCCACGTTACTATAGCTTAATAAACGGCCTTTCCATTTTCTGACTCTCTCTCTCTCTATGTCTGTCTGTCTGCCTGTCTGTGGGCCTGCCTTTCCATGAGCCGTTTCTGTTCTTTTTCTGGCTCAGTTTCACCCTCTCTTTTATTTGATTTTTCTGTATGAATCTATTTTTCAGCCTTTGATTTCTTTGTTGTTGTTTTTCTATTCTGGTCTCTGTATTGTTCTTTTTTTATTGCTGTCTTTTTCCCTCTTTGTCTCTTTGAATCTCGTGTTTCTATGTATCTCTTGTGTTTCTCTGTGTATATCGTATGGCCATCATTCTGCACCTCTGCATTTCTCCCACTGTATGTGTATTCTCTATCGTTCTCTCTCTCTCTCTCTCTCTCTCTCTCTCTCTCTCTCTCTCTCTCTCTCTCTCTCTCTCTCTCTCTCTCTCTCTCAATATCACTCTCACCCTCACCTTCACTCTTACACTCACTCTCCCCCTTCCCCTCACTCTCACCCTCACCCTCTTCTTCACTCTCACCCTTTATCTCTCTCTATCTCTCTCTCTCTCTCACTATCACTCTCACTCTCACCCTCACCTTCACTCTTACACTCACTCTCCCCCTTCCCCTCACCCTCACCCTCTTCTTCACTCTCACCCTTTCTCTCTTTCTCTCTCTCTCCCTCCCCCCTCTTCCTCTCCCTCACCTCTCTCTCCTTTCTGTTTCCGGCACCACAACCGCGTTCTTATAGGGTATTGGCATGAACGCACGTAGACATGATTGATTGGCTCCGTTCGGGAATCATTATTTGAATGTACGTGAGAGACGCACTTACTCTCTCTCTGGGCTATATCGAGAGTTCCGCGTGTGTGCTTTCGTTTGCGTGCTTTTGTGTCTGTGTCTGTGTGTTTTCATGTAAGTCTATCTGTCAGAGTGTGTTTCTGTGTATGCGTGATCGTGTCTGTGTGTGATTAGCAAATACGGGAACACATGGTTAATTGGACGTGGGTGAGATGAACAGGAGGTAAATAAAGACTCTCTCTCTCTCTCTCTCTCCCTCTCTCTCTCTTTTTCTCTTTCATTTTCTCGATCTGTTGTAAACTTTTTATTAACATTTCATATTGTCTGTATTCCCTATATACATCCTTTGTTTTCACAACGTGCCATTTGTCGTAATTAGTTTGCCTGTTTGTTCTACCCTGTTCCCATGTCTAAACTAATTGTTTCAGAGTTACTTCACTTATTTTCCATATTTTCCTTTTTTAGCCTCTCAAGTTGGATTCTATGTTGAAATCCCTGAGTATCTTTATTATCAGCTTACTCAAGGCTCAGTATTTCTTTATCACTGTTTCCTTTTACTAATTCCTAGTTGTTCTTACATAATTTGAATGTATCATATATCGTTTCATATTTTCTTTGGTTTCCTCTTCGCTTTTTGAGTTCCCATTTTCTTTTATACTGGTGTCAAGTATTAGTTCCCATTTTCTTTGATTCTCTCTACGTATATCAGTTCCCATTTTCCTCACTTTGACATTTTCCTTATCGTCATTCCTCTGATACCTCAACACAACCGACAAAGCAACTTTTGCTTCTTTGATTGGCGCCCTCTCAGCACGCATCGCTGGGTGTGTGTATGGGGGTTAGGGGGAGGGGGGCAGGTTGTGTAAGACTAACGCCTCTATATGAGAAAGATGAGGGGAATCCAAGGAAAGACAGTGTAAGGGCGACGAAACAAGACTTGAAAGAGAGGGAAGCGATGGGTTAGGACAGGGTGATTAGGAAGATAGGGGGAGATATGGGAGAAAAAAGATTGGGTGAAAGAAATTCAGATAGAAAGGGAAAGAAGGAAAGAAAGACAGAGACAGAGACAGGGACAGTGACATTAGGAGAGAATTATGGATAACACGAGGGGAATGAGGAAGGGAAATAGAGGGCAAGGAAGGAAGGTAGAGAGGACAGAGGCCGGCGAGTCCCCCTTCCCCACCCCCCATGGGAGCAAGACCTGCGCTCGAGTTTGTAGTGCTTAAGAGAGGAAACTTCCTTTGATCCTCTTCCCTGCAGTGTCTTTGTCTGCCTGAGTGTCTTGTTTGATGCGTGTTCATATTTTTTTCCTTGTGCACACATTACTATGATCGTTTCTTTGTACGCGACAAGGCCGAGATGTTAATTAAGAATAGCATAAGGATACCCACGGCAGTCTCTCTCTCTCTCTCTCTCTCTCTCTCTCTCTCTCTCTCTCTCTCTCTCTCTCTCTCTCTCTCTCTCTCTCTCTCTCTCTCTCTCCCCTTACGTGAAGTTATCCTAAAGTGAAATATGCTGACATAGTTGCCTGTATTTTTGGGTAGAGGAAATGGAAAGGTTTTGATAAGTCTCAGTTTAGTGGGAGAAAGTGTGGGGGAGGGGAAGGGGGTGGGAGTGGAGAAGAGAAAAGAGGTTGCCTGGAAGATCAGAGGAAGGGTAAGGGGAGGGAAGGGGAGTGGGGCGGGGAGGGGGCAATAGCTGGGAACTGTTTTGGGTTCTGTTGTCAAGTTTGTTCCGGGAGACATCTCTGCTGAGGTCTCTCCCTTATGCCCTCCCCTCCCCGCCTCCCATCCTTTTCCATCCCTCCCCATCTACCCCGACCCCCCTCCCCCCCGTCCGTAATCCAGTCCTGGCCTCAAGGGGACTCTGGAAATCTTTGGTCGTTCCCAGCCACACCGACCTGGAATACTAACGAAGCGGTGACATGGAAGCCGAGAAAACGGCAACTCGTTTTTCTTTAATGGGTGTCTAGGTTATAAGGCACCCGGAGAAATTATGGCCGCTGGCTTCCTTTGACGGGGAGGGGGGTGGGGGTGCAGAATTCCCCTCTCCCCTCCTTTCCTTCCCCGATTCTCTCCCCTTCCTCTCCTTCCTACCCCCCCCCTATTATTTCGAAAGGGGTCAACTCGTTCTCCTTCTCCTTCTCTCGGGATTCTATGAAGATTCATTTGTCTGGAATCGGCGCCAAGAGAATTATTAGTCGATGATGATATGTGGCGGTTGGCTTTCGTTGTTCTTTTTCGGATTCTTGACTTTTATATATTATTATTGTTTATTTTTGGCTGGGTTAGGGAACGGT
>BOPN01001837.1:230000-240000 GCA_017312705.2 Penaeus japonicus
TCGGCCTTGACTGTCTGGCCAGAAGCTGTCCCAGTGCTTTGCCCTGTCCGAGGAATGCGGGATTCTACATCCCCGTGCCCAGATACCTTGGCGGATGGCAAGGGGCTGGCCAGCGCTCACTTCAGTGCGAAATTCTTATTCTTTGTTTGCAACTTTATGCCTGTATGATATGATATTTTCAGCATTTATTATCATCGTTACCATGTTTTACTACATATATTATTTGGTGTTTAGCGGTGATTAAATTTTGCGAAAGCCCTTTTTCTTTTGTATCATCTGTTTTTGTGTCATTTATGATTTTATTAAAGATTAAACATTTAGTTTTCCTAATTGCTAAATTCCTTGCATGAAAATTCTAACTCAAGTTTCTTCTCCTTTGACAGGTACGTTGAACCTCTGAATAGTTGACGAGCATGTCCTGGTGTAAAACGAAGGTCCGGATCGGTGCCCAAGGACGCGCACGCACGTTCGCACGCACACTCAAAACTCACACTCACTCTCACACCCTCCCTGACACACACATTCACACTCACACCATCCCTGACAGTCACACTCATACTCACACTCGCACTCACGCTCACACTTACACTCAAACTCTAACACTCATACTCATATTCATATTCATACTCATACTCATACTCATACACACACACACACACACACTAACATACACCCCTCACACACACTACACCTCATTCAGGAACACACTGCATCACAGTTCCATTGTACTACGTCACACCTACCTTAATTACCACACATCACATTATATCACATCACACCTACCACAATTACCACACCACTTCATACCATATTTATTTCCACACAGTGTTTATACATTTTCAAGGAACATGATCACTTCTGGGCAATAGTCTACTGAGCGGGCGTTGGGTAAGTAAAGGCATCGAGGTTACTTTTGTTCTAATGGAGGATGGGTTAGAGGGGGGGGGGGTCGTACAATGGCCTCTTGCAACGGGCGAAAACCGCGTCTCTTTGAAATACCTTTTGAGGTGACATTGGGTGACCGGCTTGTGTATTCCCACCGTTACCCCCCTGCGGCACCGGAAGCTGAATACGTAATGCGTCCTGCCTTCTTCATCTCGTCTCTTTCTCCCTCATTTTCCATTCCGCCCCTCCCCTCTCTTCCTCTACCCCATCCCCCCCCCCCCCATACCCTCATGCCATCCTGCTCAAACCCCCCTCTCTCTCTCCGACACCCCAATGCCATCCCATCCAATCTCCCCCTCCCTCATGCCATCCCACCCACCCCTCCTTCCCCCGTGCCATTCCTCCCAATCCCTTCCCTTCCCCATGCCAACCCCTCTCCCCACCCCCATGCAAACCCCTCCCCCTTCCCTATGCCAATCCCTCTCCCACCCCCATGCCACCCAACCCGACACCCCCTCCACCATACCACCCCCCTCCCCCATGGCCACCCCGCCACCCCTCCCTCCCCCATGGCCACCCAGCCACCCCTCCCTTCTTCATGGCCTCCCAGCCACCCCTTCCCCCCCTCCCTCCCTCCCCACCTCCGAGGACGAGTCTAGCCGCGATTGCGTAGAAGAGCTTTTATTTTAGGTAGAAATGACACACTGTAGAGCATTTTAATTCTATCTGGATTGTTCATATTGGAATAGATTGGACGAAAATTGATATTGTTTCAGTATAAATACTCGACACTACATATTGGAAATCCGGTAGATGAGTCTGACATTGCGGTAGTGAATTCTTTCTATTGCCAATGATTGGGTTTGATGGATTCATGATGGCCTGATAGATAATTCACATTATTTCATATACGCAATACGGAATGTAACAGTGAAGGAGAGAAAACTGATGGTAAAGAATTGTATATATCATACATGCACATTTCTATATATATGTATGTATAATGTATGTATTTACATGCAAGCATACACACACACACACACACACACACACACACACACACACACACACACACACACACACACATAAACACACATACACACACACACACACATTCACACAAACAAACATATATATACGTACACAGAAACACCCCCCCCTCCACCCCCGACGCCCCCTCCCTCTCCGCCTCCAACGGCATTCCAAGTAGCGAGGACAGCGGTCGTCCTCCGCCGGTTGTTGCTCGGGCGGGAACAAAGCTCCGGTAGACCTTCTCCGCGTCCAATCATGTTGCTGCCCGCAATGGGTAATTAACATTGCATTGGGAGAAGGTAAGGGAAGAGGAGGAGGAGGAGGAGGAGGAGGAGGAGGAGGAGGAGGAGGAGGAGGAGGAGGAGGAGGAGGAGGAGGAGGAGGAGGAGGAGAGGAGGAGGAGAGGAGGAGGAGGAGGGAAAAAAAAGGAGGATAGGAAGAGGAAAAGGAGGAGGAGGAGGGGGAGGAAAGGAAAGGAGGAAAGGAAGAGGAAGAGGAAGAGGAACAAGAAGAGGAGCGGCGGCGGCAACGGCGGCGGTAGAAGGAGATGAAGAAGAAGAAGCATAGGAGGAAAATGTGATGATAATGAGGTTGAATAGTAATGATAATGGTGATGATGATGATAAGCAGGAAGAGGTGATAGTGGTGGCATAAGAGGAAGAGGAGGTAGATAAGTAAAAGAAGGAAAGGAAGGGATGAAGGAAGGGGAAGAGGAGAAGGCTTAGTGGCAATGGAAGAAATGAGGGATGAGGAGAAAGAGAAGGGGATGCTACTAGAGGAGCAAAACCAGAAAATGAGGCTAGACTGTCCGTTTTAAGTTTCTGGACAAGAAAGTGGAAAGGAGGAGGCTGGGAGAGCAGAATGAGGTAGAAGAGAGTACAAAGAAGACCGAGAAAAATAGAGAAAATGGAATTAGGCCAAAAGGTTAGAGGGAGACAAAAGAAGTGAAGGAAGAAAACACATCGGAGAGAGGAGAGAAAATATAAGGAGGAGGTGGATAATGAGGAGGAAAAAAAGGAAAGAAAAGAAAAAGAAAAAGAAGGAGAAAAGAAGGAGAAAAAGAAGAAGAAGGTGTAGGAGAAAGGGCAGAGGGTGAGGGCTGTGTGACTTTGGAATGTGGACGCCCACCATTCCTCGGCCAAAAGCCGTGTATCATTACTCAAATGCCTGAACTATCACCTCGGAACAGCGATAATTACACCGCGAGATTTTGTTATTTTTTTCCCACTAATGACGCAAGTTGACCCGAGATATCAAACAGAGCTAACCTTTTTTCTGTCTGAGGAGCAGTACGAGCAGTAAGATTCCGCAGTTAAGAGTCAAAGGGGGATGGCGTGTTGGAAGGTGATGGCGAGGGCAGGGGACATTAGCGTGAGTATGGGTCATAGGCGTGGGTAGACCTATATATTAAATGTAGGCATATAAATTAAATATTGATCTAAAGCTTGAACAAGATGTAGACTATGCAAATGTGTGCCAGGTGGCTTAAAAGAAGGCCATAATATGCAAATATCAAAGATGGCCTGGGAAAGGGTGAGGGGAGAGGGGACATATCTTAAAATCCAACCCCGACGCCCCCCCCCCCCCTCCCTTCGCCACGCAGTTCACGGCAAAGAAGTTCCGTGATACAAGTAATCAGTCTCGAGGAGGGTAAGGTTGGCCTTCCACTGCTGTTATCTCAAGGGGATCGAATGTCATTTTACATAGTTTTCGCTTTTGACGAATCAGAGACAGTCACGTATGAAATGGGGAAGGTGCAGTGCGGGTGCTGGTATGTCCCTTTGCGAGTTCGGGCCAAATATCCTTTTTCAGTCCTATTTCATTTTGGATTTTTTTCATTCCGGTCTTTTCAGTGTCGATTCGAAAGATTTTAAAATCGTTGTATGTTTGATAGTCATTAAAGTTGTTACAAAATTGAATTAATTGAATTTATATCTATCTATCTATCTATCTAGTTATATATATATATATATATATATATATATATATATATATATATGTTTATATGTGTATATGTATATATGTATATATGTATATATATAAATCTATCTATCTGTCTATCTATCTATATATACATATATTAATATCTGCATATGTATATGTGTACATACATACATACATACATGCATTCATACATACATACATACATACTTGCATACATACATACATGCATACATACATACATACATACATACATATTTACATACACATACATACATACATGCATTCACATAAATAATATAGATATAAATATATAATATATATGTATATATTTGTATATCTATCTGTGTTTGTTTGTAAATGTATGTGTTGAATTATGCATTAATTCAACTGGAGTACCCATATTTTTCTCCTTTTTACTTACTAATTTTCTTACCAAGAAGATAAATTGTAGAAAAAAATTAGTACGCAAACTTTTGGAACGAAAGGCACAAATCATACAAGAACGCAAAGCGTGTTTTCGTCTTTTTTCGACGTGCCATAAAGGTCATTTGGGGGAAATTGCTTCTGTGTGAAGAAGAAAATATGTCGTCCATAGTGTGACATTTTTGACAACACTTTTTTCGTAGATCAAAATATAAACACTATAGAACGATAACATTCAAGAGGAGGAGGAAAACAGAGAATTAAGATGAAGAATGAGATATAAGGAAGGCTAAGGAAGGAAGGAGATGGAAAAGAAGGAGAGGAACTTCAAAGAAAGGGAACTCTCCGGTCGAAACTCAAAGCCAAATTCAGCCCTGGGACCAGAGCCACCTCCGCCCTCTCCTATTGGTTATATCTTTTTGGTTACATAACTATTACTCCACCGGACTTGACGTGTTCAGGCTGACTCAAAAAAAAAAAAAAAACGTTTGTTTTGGGGTTATAACTACAAAACAGTATCCAACAAAGGTCTAAGTCTGGCTACCCTAGTTCCCAGAGAACGCCCCTAGGCTTAGCCAGGAGGGTGATGATCCCCGACTTGAGTCTAGTTTCATCGCCAGATAAGGCAAGTGGAACCTCGGCCAAAGCAAAATGTATCAACAAGGAAAAGCGACGCATAACATCTTGTTAGATGATGCGGGTCAAGTTAAGTTGTTTATCCTTCGTGCCTTCGCCCTTGTTATTCACTTAAGGACGCTAGGGACTCCGTTAAGCATGTGAATTAAGACATAAATGCGAATAAATCTGGATGGCGAAGTCTGAATGAAGGAATGTCCGGTGGATGGGAAGGGAGGCTCTGAATAGGCGAATTGGAGAGATAGGATGTGGGCAAATATCAGGCACAGACGGAGGCTAACGAAGAGGAGTTTGATTCAAGTGACAAAGTGTTTGAAAGAAAGGCGTATCATGCAATGTGGACATATAGTCACATACAAGCACACACACGCACGTATGTATGCATGCGCGCGTACACACACACGCACACACACACGCACACACACACACACACACACACACACACACACACACACACACACACACACACACACACACACACACACACACACACACACACACACACACACTTCCCCCCCTCTCTCTCTCTGTCTCACTCTTTCTCTTTCTCTCTCTGTCTCTCTTTCTCTCTCTCTCTCACTCACTCACTCACTCACTCACTCACTCACTCACTCACTCACTCACTCACTCACTCACTTTAAATCAGTCTCTAGAATGCCATTCTGGCGTGTTCAAATGCCTTGCAATTTGATGGTACTGAATGCAGCAGATGTCAAGGCGATTGGTTTGTTAGTACGATTTGAAAGTCTAGTTGATATGTTTTCTTTTGTTTAATGCTTATGTGAAACTTACATGCATCACTGTGTTTTTGTATGTGTGTTTGTATAATCTGGTATGTAATATGACCAGTATATTAAAAGACGTTTAATGTAACATGCGAAATATATTACATTATTTTTTTTTCACTACGTAAATGTAAGAGTAATGAAAACGGGTCATGGATTTTATTATCATAATCCTCTCCTACTAATGATATACTAGATTAATTTGCGAAATTATTAATGCCGCATATGATTTAGCATTTAATCGTCCCGTGGCACATTAATAAAAGAACAAACCCTACCAAGAGCAACAGATTTCAAATGCAGGTTGAATCGAAACTATATTAATGTGGAATCTCCCTTAGTTGCAAATTGCTCTTCAATTTCAAGTACCCCATCCTCCTGGGCCCCCGCCCCCTCCATCCCTCATCATCCTCAGATTTTCAATAACATTTAACCGCACAAACATTTAATTGCATACTCGTGTATCTTTCTGTTCGGCGAATCGGATAACTTGACTTCAAATGCACTCATATCGGAATAAACACACAAGCGCACGCACACGCACACACACACACGCGCACGCACGCGCACACACGCACACACGCACACACACACACACACACACACACACACACACACACACACACACACACACACACACACACACACACACACACACGTACACGTACACACACACGTACACACGTTCATGCTCGCTGGCCCGCATTCATTCTCACTCACTCGCTCACTAGCACTCTCTAACAGACACACGGGATGACAGACACAGTGATGAAGAGACTGCAATTAATCTCGCCTCTTCCCAACGAGAAAGAATGATTACCTGATAATTGCTTTCATTAGCAGCTGCCGCTCTTCGTAGGGCGATAAACTAACGACCATTTTTTCCCTTATTTTTTCCCCCATTTCTTTTTTTGTTTTTGTTTGAGGGGGCTCTTTCATATACGTATATTTTTTCTTAGTTATATGTCAGAATTCTCCCTCCCCCCCACCAAAAAAAAAAGAAAGAAAAGGTGAAATTAGTTTATTTTACGCTTTGCAGTGAATACCTGCGGATTTGTTTATTTGTTTGTTTTGTGAATATAAACATACGATATATTTTAAACTCTTTCGTTTTTTGTAAAAGGATTTTCTATTTTTTTTGAAAAAGTACTTTGAATTAAAGCATCTCTTTCGGCTGAACTTGCGTGTTGGGCAAAGAAGTAAAATTTCAATCGCAACTTTGTAGGCTTTGTGCAAGGCTCATGAAAATGTAAGCAGGCGACTGCTAAGGAGCGGCGAAGTGTTTGAAATGGGGGCAACTTAAGTCAAATGCAGGAACTTTGAGATAATTGTTGGGCCAAGTTGGATTATTCGTGTTGTATCGCGATAAGGGTCTTTATTTTGCAACGTTGTGATGGGGCTAAGTTGGCGTTACGATTTTCGGGGTTATTTTGTATCACTTTCTTTATTTGGATTTATTTGATTCGCCTTTATCTTCTTCTTTTTGTAAAACTCAGACTGTTTTAATTATTTAATCTTCTATTTGCTTTATCGCTGTTGGAGAGTCATACACATTCATTTTTATTTCCGTGTTGAGGTATGGTATGCGCGACAGGTATGCAGCGTTTGCTATAGTGCTGCATTGTGGATGTGTGCGGGTGCGTTGGGTGAGCATTTATCACCACGTTTTGCACGGCGGGCTCTCGAGGGAGCTGTATCTGGACGGTCATTCCAGGCACACTGGGAATCCGTGGCGTAGCTCACTCGAAACCACGGTAAGTGCACACACGCTTTAGCAACGGAAAATTCCGCCGCTAAATTCGTATTTTTTTCTCGAAACATCCTTGTTCATAGACTTTTATAGAGATAGGGTTCTATTATCTAAAAAAATATATATTTATACATGTTTATTGTATGTAGGTAAAATGCGAGGGTAATACAACAGTTCATCGCCCTCGCTCTTCGCAAATCCCCCCTCCCGCCGCGGAACAAATCTGGTTGAGCAACAATCCCAATCACTGGTGCAACTTTAGACAACTGATGCAATTCCACTGTACGTTGATGTCTGTTATCGGGAACCGTTGTGTACTGAAAATGTATGTATTTATGTATCGGCGAGGGGGCTAGGGGAAAATGGGGGGGGGGGGGGGTGTCAAATACACATATGCGTAGGTAGAATCCATGTCGAAACTCTTTTTGATGATTAATTAAAATATCAGGCTTTACTTGGCTGTAATATGTCATTATACGCGGGCGCATCCGTAGATTTCCCTTCATTCCCTCCAGTGCGTCGGACAAATTTCATCGTTTGTGTACTTTGGGATATGAAGGAAAAAGAAAACAGACCAAAAAAAAAAAAAACGAAAGAAAATGGAATTAGACGCTAACACCCCATTGACTTTTATTTTTCTGCCGTTACTGATATTGCTCCAATTTCAATAAAGAGTACTAGAAAATTTGTGTAGCTTATGTGTATATTCTGAAGCTGATTTCTCTCAATCGCTTTTAGCCGGGGGGAGGGAGGGGGGAGAGAAAATTGAATTCAGGATCGTGTCTGGAGGGAGGACAACGCACTAAAGGAGAGGACTTCTGATGCCAAGACTATTCTTCAGAACTCTGTTAATATATATATGTATATATATATGTATATATATATGTATATATATATGTGTATATATATATGTGTGTATATATATATGTATATGTATATACATATATATATATATATATATATATATATATATATATATATGTATATGTATATATATGTATATATATATGTATGTATGTATATATGTATATATGTATATATATATACATATACATACATACATACATGTATACATATATATACATATGCACACATATTTGTATATATGTATATGTATGTTTGTATGTATGTATGCGCGCGCGTGCGCGCACACACACACACACACACACACACACACACACACACACACACACACACACACACACACACACACACACACACACACACACACACACACACATACACACACAGGAGTACAAAGAGGACTTGACAAGGCAAGTAAGGCGATAGGAGCCAATAATGTATCGCCATCATAAAGTGGCGTAATGGAAAGCAGCTTAACCTTCTCGCCATTCGGCGGCCGAGCGGCCACTACATCACCATACGTTCCCCGTCACGTGAATGCCCCTTTGACGCGACGCGGAGCTGTGACGCTCGCAAGGCAAAGGAGAAAAACGATTACTAACATTCTATTCTCACCTCTCCTTCATTCTCCCTAATCCATCTTCATTACTCTTTCTTTTCTTTCTCTTTTAATGAAACAGCTTCGTTGGGTAGTGCCCCCCCCCCCACTCTTCCCCTATGACCTCCATGTGATGGATGGACAGCTGTAATAGGCCTGTTCCTTTAGGTGGTCGTGGCACTGCGGGGAGATGATTCATAGCTGGCGGACGGGCGAGGGTATGGCACTGACCCTGGTACTGTGAGGGTATGGCGGGCGGGACTGGGTGACCTGGAGGTGTGAGACCAGAGCTTTAATATGGGTGTGGTGGACTCGTAGGCGTGGATATGGTTGCAATATTGGATGTTATTAGGGATGTTTGTCGATTGTTGTAGTTGAAGTTGTGAGTGTTGCTTGGTGCTTCGGTTTCACGAGTCACCCTATCGAAGATCAAGATTATTAGCGCTATATTTATTATTGTTCTGTTTTTATTTTTGTTGTTTGTTTTGTTGTTTTTGTTTATTTTGTTTATTTTTATTGTTTTTATGATCATGTTTGATGTTGTTGTTTTTATTTTTATTATTGTTGCTGTTTTTATTATCATGTTTGATGTTGTTGTTTTTATTTTTATTATTGTTACTGTTTTTATTATTGTTATTTTTGTTGCGCTTTTATCATTGTTAGCGTTGTTTAATGTGTACCACAGGCGTTATCATTAGTGTAAGTTTTAATCTTAATATTACTAACAATCTTACTATTGCCAATATTGCCATAAATAAAACAAACAGGACAACCACAGGCTTTGGATATCGAGAAGGAGAATTTGTGTCGCAAGAAGTACGGGTTAGTCTTGGTGTCGCATATGCCACACAGTGTTACAATATAGATGTAGGTTTAATTATTAGTGCTATCATAATGATTGCGGTTGATTATGGCAAGTGGAAGGAGAAGACGCGATTGGAGTTCTATTAGGTTGATTACATCTTGTCAATATTTAATTGACATACACATGACAATCAAGCCTTTTGCGTTCATGCGTATGATGTTCTCTTCAAACAAGATCTCGTGGCGTTCTACGACATATATATGATTAATGATGAACAT
>BOPN01001837.1:242500-247500 GCA_017312705.2 Penaeus japonicus
TGATGTTTGTAGCGGGGGCAGAGTTTGTGGTACTTGTAGTTTACATTGGCAGTTTAGTGGCTTACATTACGTGATTGTGGCATTTTAAAGGTTTACAGTGTGTAGTTGTGTCCTTTGGTGACTATGGATTCGCCTTCACGCTCCATTTTGGTCGTGTTGCTGCTCTTTTCCCATGTTCTTTATAAATAAAGAACAACAACAGCAATATCAAACAAATAAAAACACACACGGAAGTCTGGATACCAAAATGGGCAGTCGAACTTTTAACAATTGTTAGAATTGTTATCTCACAAACGCAATTTGTATACACTTATAAGTCTTCCCCAAACAATGGATATTGCTTAATAAAGAAAATACACATTGCAGTATATCCGTAATTTTCTGCAATTTCTTTTTAAACTCATTTCCGTTGCTATGGTGATGGAGGGGCTGCACCGCCCACACTCATGACTTCACCTTCCAAGAACCATGCGCTCTCTCTGCATGGCTGGGGACGCCAAGTCTCACTCCTCTCATTCTGCTCGCCTCATGTCACGGAGAGGCTGTCTGTTGCATGACAAATTGATGGCATTTACCAGTTAGTTGCGCCGGTGCCGTCATTATCAGGACGCGATCGCTCGGCGCAACTGGAATGCAATGAGTGTTTGTGTGGGCTATTGGCCATCCTGCTCGCTCCCGCAGGTGTTTAGGGGGCAGTACAGGTGGCGGCGCGAGAGAGTGATGTTCACAGGACTTGTAGGGCGCACATGGTTGGACGTCTCTCCTGCACCTATACCGGCATTGCGGTAATCCTGAAAGACGAATTCCCTGTGCATGAGATTCTCGTGTCGGCGTTTATGGGCAGTATGGCTTCAGTATGACGCAACGCTTTCAGTTTCCCAACACAAATGCTGTTGCATGCCTAGCTGGGATATGGTGATTTAGCCATCGCAGGGGGCGCCATGTTGCGTCCATCCGTGCATTCGCTTCTGGGTTCGCCGAAGATCTTGTGATGGAAACAATCTAATCTGTTCTTCATCATATACATTTTACTAACTCTAATTTCACCTTATTTGTAAATAAAGCAATCATTTATTTGATCTTACCGTTATTTTCTGATTAAAGTATTATCGGCGTGTGATTGAACTGCTTGAGGTTCGGGCTGTTCGCTGTCGGTGAGGAGCCGCTTCCTATCGGGAGATCTTGCGCACCCCGACGAAGGAGTTTCTTGAATGGAAATGGAAGCTTTTGCAAGTGATTCGCCGTAATAGTGTTTTCGGTGAGTTATAATTAGGCTTTGGCGAGCCACATGAAGAAAACACCAGGCAGGTTGGTGAGGGGAACATAATTACATTGCGAGTTGTTGTGATGGCGTGAGGGGACTTGGAGGGGGGGGGGGATCAAGCGCTACGTTGTCATGGTAACGGCTACCCCCTCCTTCAGCATGATAGGATGCTCTGAGGTAAAATTGGATGGAATATGTCCCTCGTTTGGCATACTTTACAAAGCCGTGTGATGCCATTATCAAAGGGAGACATCTCGAACCTCTGAGGGAATTCATGAAATTTGACGAGTCGGCGAACCGAAGCGTGGAAGAGATCTCCAACATCTTGGCACTGTGTCGTCCGTGGCAGGTGGTCGTAGGCCTACACTGGCCCTCGCTCGCTTTAATTATCTCCCAGCCGTATCTCTTGCGCCCTGACCTTTTTCACAACATTTCTCGCTAATCCTCGCGCTTTCCCTTTTCTCATACATCACACCTTGCCTCCTTCCCCCTCTAAGCTCTTTACTCTTCCCACTCCGTATCTGCCTCGCCTCTCTTCTCCTCGCTTTACTACCACTCTCTTGGTGTTATAAGTCTCGCTTCATTGTCAGTCTGCTTCAGACGCACCCACTCTGCTCTCCTCTGCCCCTCGTTCTCCCAGTGCTTCATTCTCCTCTGGCTCCTTTGCTGGGCCTTTCTCTCCCGCGCTTTGGCTGTAACCGTTCAATCCCTTTTATCTCCTTTACCCACTACGCCTTCGTGATCTTTCTCACGAAAAGTTTCTCTCCCTCACTCCTTCAACTACACCTCTCTCTGTCTCTCTCTTTCTCTCTCTCTCTCTCTCTCTCTCTCTCTCTCTCTCTCTCTCTCTCTCTCTCTCTCTCTCTCTCTCTCTCTCTCTCTCTCTCTCTCTCTCTCTCTCTCTCTCTCTCTCTCTCTCTCTCTCTCTCTCTCTCTCTCTCTCTCTCTCTCTCTCACTCTCTCTTTATTTATTTATCTCCCCAAATCATACCTACCCCGCCTTCTGGTGGGCAGATGGGCTTGAGTCTGTGAGCCACCGACCCTGTGAAGCAAAGTCTATTCAGCACTCGTGGGCGGGTCCTCATGTCACTGATCACGTCATGTCAAGTTGGCGTGAGGACTTGTTTCAGTCTGCTTTCCCACCCTTAAGTCATTCTGCTGATGGGTGCGGTTGTGTTAGATTTTCCTGGGTACGTGTGCACGCAGAACATGTATCTCTGGTCAGTGTGGGTGTATGCGTTATGCTCTAGTATACATATGATATGGGTAGGTTCATCAACTTTGGTGCAAATATGCGTGATTGTAGTTACTTAATGTAAAAATCAGCGAGTGTACGAATGACATGGATTTCGGAGGTGTAACATGGGTCCGCATGATTTAAGTTGGTTTTAGGAGTGTTACTTCATAAGTGGGCACAAGAGGGATGACAACTTTTTACAAACATCAATAAAAGAGTGAATGAGTGGGTAAATGTGACAGTTTTTCTTTGTGAGTCGAATAGCCTAGTCATGGGAGGCATGTGGGGCATGACTCGTCTCTCGGGATACGGCTTCACACCCCAGATGCCACTGTAAATCTCCTCTTAAGAATGAGAGATAAATTTTTGATCCAATTTGTCACGTTATGCTTAAACGAGTCAACAAAAGTACAAGTGACTTTAAGTCCATGTTATTTTTTTTTTATTATTTTTTTTGAAAGGGGTGTATGTAATATATGTGCATATGCAAGTAGTTGGATGTCTATGTGTATTCTTACGTGTATGTTTATTTTACGTTTAGTGGTATGAACATTTGTTTGCACGTGCGAGATGAGGGTAAGTATGTGGAAAGAAAACAAATATGTATTTGTACACTTGTCAAAACGTTTGTAGGCAAATATATGTTCTTACATATTCATACAGAGGAGTAAAAACACAAGGGAAGGCTGAGTATGCACACGCTGGGTTGGTGAGTATAGGAGTGAGAGCTTAAGTGAGTCGTGAGAATACCATGAGTGTTATGAATATCACGAGGTCCGGGCGGGCTTGAGATCTCTAGTAATACATGCGGGCGCTGGCATGACCGCAGGCTCTGGCTGTACCCTTACTCGAGGCCCGCTTCTTCCTATACGACGATGACTATCTGAAAGAGAATCGCAAATACCAAATTTTCAACTTAAATATATGAAAATCTTCAGGACAGGGAGAAATGCGTTAATGAACTCGGAAATGAAAATCAAGAATGATTTTGTTATCTCAAATATGTCCTACATAAGTTTGGATTGTAGTGAAAAGTTTAGACAAAATTTTATTCATGATTATATCTCTCCTTGTCGTTACAATGCATTCGTTAGAGCTGCGTGTATGTGCCACTCCTTCCTCTCTCTAAAAAAAATGGACCAATTTGTGTCGCAATGTTTTCTTGGATTATTCATATTTTTTCATAAAAGGTATACAATTTTCGAGGGATGACTATTTTTTTGTCTTACATCCTGTTGTCCTTTCTGCTCTTCCTCCTTTGTGAACACTATTTGTGCAAAGTGTATTTAGCTTGACTCGGCCTGGTCTTTACAGAAGGGACCGGCACCCCTTCCCGTCCTCCGAGGCCGCGTCTCCTCAGGGAAAACAAAACGATAACTCCAAAAAAGCAGAAAAAAAAGAAAGCACCCAACTCTCCCTTGGTTCCTTGAAGTTTTGAAGAAGATGAAGTAAACAAATAAGTTCTCTTCCTTAACTTCGCCCCCCCCACCCCCAATTCACCCACTTCCCCCACATTGCCCCCAACCCCCACTTCGCCGTTACCCCACGTCGCCCCTTACCCTCACATCACCCCCTCCCCCCCCCACACACACACCACGACCACCACTTCGCCCACCTCCCCGTTAATGAGTTGCTTCGCGGCGAAGGGGAGGGGGAGTGGGAGGTGCTGCTCCGCCTCTGCCGCGGCCGGTCTCGCCCTGGCGGAATTACGACAGATTATGGGGGTTCCTCTTTGAGTGAAGTTAAAATTGTGGTGAACAAGTGGTCATTCCTAAGGTGGAGATTTATCCATGACCAAGTTTACTTGCGTGCACACGTACGCATACCTGCACGCGTGCATGAGCACACACACACGCACACGCATACACGCACACACGCACACACGCACACACGCACACGCACACGCACACGCACACGTATACACACACACACACACACACACACACACACACACACACACACACACACACACAATAGGGTATGTATATATGCGTGTATGTGGTAAAATTCCTTGTTTGTAACTTCTCTCGGTGAAGTAACCTGCATGCTGTCACTGATCTTCGACGGCCGGAAGTTGGCTTAGTGGTCAAGACTCACAAAGCTTTGACCTGTGACCCTTGACCTACGACCCGCGATGACCAACCCAGCATTTCCCGGCACTGTTTCGTGATGGCCAAAAGAGAGACATAAATTGTCCGTTATTACCTTCCACGAAAACGATGAGTAATGGATGCTTTTGGGGGGTATTTGTTATTACTCGAGAAAACCTTTCATCTGGATTATTTACTGAAGATGAATGAAGCATTCGCGAAATCGTCTTCGCGCGGGCCGGGGGGGACCTTTTGCTGGGTCCTCGCTCGCCTCGGTTTCTGTCTGTCTGGCTGTCTGATCCCTCCCCTCTCTCTCTTTCTCTCTCTACCTCTCTCTCTCTCTCTCTCTCTCTCTCTCTCTCTCTCTCTCTCTCTCTCTCTCTCTCTCTCTCTCTCTCTCTCTCTCTCT
>BOPN01001837.1:255000-257431 GCA_017312705.2 Penaeus japonicus
GTACCCACTTTCATCAGCTTTCCCCTCAATCCCCCTTCCTCTCAATTCCCCCTCACCTCACACTCCACTTCATCAAGGGGAGGGGGGGTGGTATAGAAGGGGGAAGGAGACCGGGCGTATTGTAATCACTTTATTGTACTACCGGCTGGACCACCGCCATTGTCACGTGCTGTTCACTCTTTTTTTTCTAATATTTTCTTTGTCATTATTCCCACGTTCTGCCCTCCTTCCTCTCACACGCTCCCCATTTTTCTTCCTCTTTTACCCACTTCATGTCCGCCAACTACCCTTTTTCTATTTATCACCTCCCCTTCCCTCTCTCCCCCTCCCTACCTCCTTCCCTCCCTCGACCTTTGGCTACCCTAACATTCATTAACCCGTTTTTCCCAAAGTCTCGCCCAGTCTTTAAGATTTTGTTCTCTTTCAGTTTTTGTTTCTATTCCTTTTTCTATTTTTTTTCTATCCATGTTTCCCCACCGGACGCTTATCTGTTGTTTAATTTTTCTCTCTCTCTCTCCTTCTCCCTTCCTCTATTCTCTGTTCTCTGTCTCTATCCCTCGCCATCGCCTCACCCCCACTTTCAGTCACTCACCCTTTCCTTCTCTTTCCTATCTCTTCCTCCCCCTCTCCCTCTCCCTTTCACTCTCTCTCTCTCTCTTCCTCTTCCTCTTTCTCTCCCTCTCCCTCTCCTTCTCCCTCTCCCTCTCCCTCTCCCTCTCCCTCTCCCTCTCCCTCTCCCTCTCCCTCTCCCTCTCCCTCTCCCTCTCCCTCCCCCTCCCCCTCCCCCTCTCCCTCTCCCTCTCCCTCTCCCTCTCCCTCTCCCTCTCCCTCACCTCTCTTTTCCCTTTCCATCTTTCTCTCCCTCCTTCCTGATCTCGTCACTCAGCGCATCGTACAAATAATTAATTAAAACGGAAATATCGCATTGCGGATTGAGATGGAAGTGTTGTTTAGCGTATATTACCTCGTTAGTATCGCTCTGCAGATGAGAATGTTGGACACACGTTGCCATGGACACAGTAATACATCCCCCGGTTACGTTCTGAACTTCGGGGCGATAGTTCGTTGCAAGAACCAGTGGGAGAGAGGGTAGTAAGGTAGTTGACAGTGAATGAATGACTGAGTAAATGAATGAATGAGTGAGAATGAATGAATATGTGAGAAGAAAGTTCTTGAGAGATATAAAAGGACGATTGAAATGATAGAAACGGATGTGTAGACGAAAAGACAAGAGAGGGGGTGGGGGAGGCTGCGACCAAGTTTATAGAAGCATAGAATGTCAGGCATGAAGAAGATCGTCGCGTTTTGTTTAGGTTCGTTGTGCGGATTCGCTGCCGCATTCAGATCCTTCTTTCTCCCCCCCCTGCCCTCCCCTCCCCCTCTGTCCTCTCCTCCCTTTCCCCTCTGCCCTCCCATCCCCATCTGTCCTCTCCCCCTTTCTCTGTCCTCTCCTCCCCTCCCCCTCTGTCCTCTCCCCCCTTCCTCTCTGTCCTCTCCTCCCTTTCTCTACCCCCCTCCTTCCCCTTTCCTCCTTCCCCTTCTGCCCTCCCCTTCCCCCTTCGCCCCCTCACCTTACTCCCTCTATTCCCCGGGATGGGAAGGTCGTATGCGGTGGGAAAGTTTGTGTTGTGTCAGTACAAACTGTGCGCCGCCCGCCCCATCAGCACCTTTGCACGCCCGCTTGTTGACTTAACTTCAGAGACGTGCTTGCGTGGGAATCATCAACTCGGATGTAACTTCTTGTTTGGATGTGTTGGGAGGAGAGGGGAGGGGAGGGGAGAGGAGGGGAGGGAAGGAGGGAGGAGTTTCGGAGAGAGGGAGAAGGAGAGGGAGGGAGGAGGGGAGGGAGGGAGGGAGGAAGGAAGGGAGGGAGGGAGGGAGGGAGAAAGGAAGGAAGGAAGGAAGAAAGGAAGGAAGGAAGGGAGGAAGGGAGGAAGGGAGGAAGGGAGGGAAGGAGGGAGAGGGAGAGGGAGAGAGAGAGAGAGAGAGAGAGAGAGAGAGAGTGAGAGTGAGAGTGAGAGTGAGAGTGAGAGTGAGAGTGAGAGAGAGAGAGAGAGAGAGAGAGAGAGAGAGAGAGAGTGAGAGTGAGAGTGAGAGTGAGAGTGAGAGTGAGAGTGAGAGTGAGAGTGAGAGTGAGAGTGAGAGTGAGAGTGAGAGGGAGAGGGAGAGGGAGAGGGAGAGGGAGAGGGAGAGGGAGAGGGAGAAGGGAGGAAAGGAGGGAGAGCGAGGAGGGGAGAAGGGGAAGAGACGAAACGGATGAGAAGAGCAGGGAATGAAAAGCAAACAAAAGGAAAAAAAAAGAAAAAAAAGAAAATGGAAAGGGAAGAAGGAAAGGGGGTGAAATGAAAGAAGAGGTAAGGCTGAGTGAACTGAGTGCGGGAAAAGGGAGAGAAAGTGGATGTTAGCAAAACAAAAAACAAAAAAAGGGAAA
>BOPN01001838.1:16750-19250 GCA_017312705.2 Penaeus japonicus
AAAAAAAAAAAAAAGACACAAAAGCTTAAACTCAACTTCAAGAAACGAGTAAGAGTTGGTCGATAAAAAAAAAGAAAAAAAAAAGAAAAATCTAAGAACCTTCGGACAGACTTGTTTACACAGAGGTTAAAGTCGAGGTTTGGAAGGAAAAGACCAGACCATAACTATGAGATCAGGAAATGAGATGAGTCTAGTTAGAGAAAAAAAGAGGGACTCCTACTTCTTATATTATATAATCGTTATGGCTAGTCGTTTCCCTGAACTTTGTATTATTTTTTTAATGTTAGGTGCGTCTATGGTAGTATATGGTTTCATGATTTCTATGTGGTATAGTATGTCTCAGGACTTTCATTATTTTTTTTTTATTATTTTTTTTAAATATCCTGTTCTTTATTTTTCTCTTGTTTTTCCTTCTTCTCCTCTTCTGTAAAATTCTCCCTTGTTTTCTTCCTGTTTCTTCTATTCTCCCTTCCATTCATATTCCAAGATGAAACTAAATTAAACCAAATGAATTACGTTAATATGATGTATATAAAATACAAACACTTTATTCATTATCCCGATCTCTGTATTGTAATGTCAAGCGAGGTAAGGGACTAGCTTATTTTTTTATATATTTATTTATTTTTGGCAGAGAGTGGTTGTAAAACCTTAATCTTTTCCTATAGATTCTAAAAAGGGGGGTGTAAATAAGGAATATATAAACATTTTCCTCACAATTTTTTCAGATTAAATGATATTAGCTTTTTTAGTTTTTTCAAAACTTGCCCCTCAATGATTATTTCCATAGAGAACGGCCTTGCTTTTCTTTCACCATGGAAGTTAATTTAGACAGGGATTAGGGGATTAGGAGAGAGAGAGAGATAGGGAGAGAAAGAGAGGGAGAAAGAGAAAGAGACAGAGAGAGAAAGAAGAGAGAGAGAGAGAGAGAGAGAGAGAGAGAGAGAGAGAGAGAGAGAAGAGATAGATATATAGAAAGTGAGAGAGAGAGAGAGAGATAAAAAGTGAGTGAGAGAGAGAGAGGGGGGGAGAAAGAGTGAGAGAGAGAGATAAGAGATAAATATATAGAAAGAGAGAGAGAGAGAGAGATAAAAAGTGAGTGAGAGAGAGAGGGGGGGGGAGAAAGAGTGAGAGAGAGAGATAAGAGATAGATATATAGAAAGAGAGAGAGAGAGATAAAAAGTGAGTGAGAGAAAGAGCGAGAAAGAGAGAGAGAGACAGAGAGAGAGAGAGAGTTAAGAGAAAGAGCACCATTCTCAAAGTCGAGGCACACTCCGAAACAAAACTAAACACAGCTTCAGGAATTACAAACATCCCATTGGTCCGTTTCCTGATTACGTTTGGTTAATTGCATTGTTTCCTTTGTGTCTACGGTGATCTCTCCAGTTCACTTGATCTCTGGAGAGAAATGTATGTATGTATGTATGTATGTCTACACACCTTAGGACATGGCTATAAGAGAGGAAGGGATAGAGACAGAGAGGGAGAGATAGATCGGTAGACAGAGACAGAGAGAAGTTGAGAGAGAAAGAGACATACAGAGGACAAGTGAGAGAGAGATAATGATATGTTTGTGTTTATATATGTGCATATATATGTGTGTGTGCGTGAGAGAGAGTGAGAGAGAGAGAGAGAGAGAGAAATAAAGAGAGAGAGAGGGAGAGAGAGAGAGAGAGAGAGAGAGAGAGAGAGAGAGAGAGAGAGAGAGAGAGAGAGAGAGAGAGAGAGAGAGAGAGAGAGAGAAATAAGAGGGAAAGACAGAGAGAGAGAGAGAGAGACAGAGTGGAGCAGTGTTAGACTTTACTTAGATTTAGTTATTTGCACTGTTAGTGTTAGTGTAAAAGGAAGAATTTAACAGATTCATACCAAAGGCCTGTAATGTGATATGATAATCCCCGATAAATTCACAGGAAATGGACCCCCAAAAATACCTACACGAACAGAATAAAAAAAATAAAAAAAAATGGATCTTACGTGCATTACTTTTTCTTTTTTTCTTTTTTATTTATTTTTTTTTAATCTTCCTCCCACACCTGCTTTAAGAATAATTAAAGTAAAAGGTTTTATGTATCATATATCCCAGATGACTATATGGAAAAAAAGGGAGAGATGAAAAAAAAAATCATTAAAAGACTTTAAAGAAGAGATGAGTCAGCTTTTAGACCGTGAATCCAGCCGGAAGCGAAAGGTGTCTCGTGCGCAACCAGACCTTCGTTTTAAAATATTCTAGCCAGCGGGGATGTTGCTTATATCTACACGTATCCTGCCCCCCCCCCCCCCCCCCACACACACTTCCTTTTCTTTTTTTTTCTAATTTTTTTTTTTTTATTCTTTGTGTATTTGTCTTCCTTCCTTATCATACAAGTTGAAATTAGATACTTCTGCGGGATTATATCGTATGGTTAACGTGTTAGTGAGCGACATATCTTTTTTTTTTCTTTCTTTCTTTTTTTTACCACGCAAAACTAAAGAAAGAGAAAGAAAGAAGAAGAAGAAGAAG
>BOPN01001838.1:34250-36750 GCA_017312705.2 Penaeus japonicus
AGGCGAGGCGAGAGCAAGGGGAACATGTAGATGGAAATGTGTGTTTGTGAGAGAGAGAGAGAGAGAGAGAGAGAGAGAGAGGGAGAGAGAGAGAGAGAGAGAGAGAGAGAGAGAGAGAGAGAGAGAGAGAGAGAGAGAGAGGAGAGGAGGGGATGGAGTGGGAGATGAGGGGAGGGGAGGGGCAGGGGAGGGGAGGGAAGGAGAAATAGAGAGGGAAGGGGGGGCAGGGAAGGAAGAAACTAGAGAGAGGGGGGGGGTAGGTGGGAAAAGGAGAGAGAGAGGGGAGAGGGGAGGAGGGAAGAAGAGAGATAGGGGGGTAGGGGAGAGAAGGAGAGAGAGAAGGGTGGAGGGGCAGGGAAGGAAGAAACTAGAGAGAGAGGGGTGTAGGAGGGGAAAAGGAGAAAGAGAGAGGGAAGCTGGGGAGGAGATAGAGAGGGAGGAGGGGCAGGTGGGAAGAAGAGAGAGAGGGGGAGGAGCAGGGAAGGAAGAAGAGAGAGGGGGGAGGAAAAGAAGGAAAGAGAGAGGAGAGGGGAGGGGCAGGAAAGGAAGAAGAGAGAGGGGGGAGGAGGGAGGGAAAGAAGGAAAGAGAGAGAGGGGGAGGGCCGAAAGGAGAGAGAGAGGGGAGAGGGTAGGGGAGAGAAGAAGAGAGAGGGGGTAGGGGGGAGAAGGAGAAAGAGAGGG
Organism: Penaeus japonicus; assembly: GCA_017312705.2. Taxonomy (NCBI): domain Eukaryota; kingdom Metazoa; phylum Arthropoda; class Malacostraca; order Decapoda; family Penaeidae; genus Penaeus; species Penaeus japonicus. Next base: position 34,932 of record BOPN01001838.1, read on the forward strand.
GGAGGAGGGGCAAGGAAGGAAGAAGAGAGAGATGGGGGAGGGAAAGAAGGAAAGAGAGAGACGGGGAGGGAAGAAAGATGAGAGAGAGAGAGGGGTGGGTGGGGAGAGGAAGGGAGGGATGAAGAGAGAGATAAAGAGACATAGATGAATAGAGAGAGAAAGAAGGTAAGACAAGAGAGAGAGAGAGAGAGAGAGAGAGAGAGAGAGAGAGAGGGTAATGGAAAAATATATAGACAGATAGAGATATACCAAACATACTCTACATCACAAGACTATACCACACTGTTTCTTTTAGGGTATACCATCAACATTGCTGAACTAAAAAAAATAAAAAAATAAAAAAAAAAAATAAAAAAAAAACATCGACATAGCCACAACAACGCCGCCAAGGCTTCAAAATCCACATCGTCAATCCATAAATTGATAAAATTACCTCAGCACTGGAGACCATAAAACCTGTAGGACACAGTCATGGTGTAAAAATCTCCATCCTGTTTCCGTGTTCCGGAGATAAACCTTGGAGCAACACAGTAACATACATCACTTTTGCTCTTCATCATTAGCCCTAAATCACTTTTTTTTCTCTTTCTTTTAGTATGCTTTCACTAATGGTTAAATGACTCTTGAAAATGTTAAAGTACCTACATGGAGGTTTGAATGATAAAATCTTTCATATCCGGTAAGAAATTATTTTTTTCATTTTAATCTTATAATCTGTCTGGCTTTCTCTCTTTCTCTCCCTCTCTCTCTCTTTCTCTCTCTCTCTCTATCTATCTATCTATCTATTTTTATCTATCTATCTATCTATTCATCTATCTGTCTATCTATCTATCTATTTATTTATCTATATATGTCTCTATCTATCTCTCTCTATATATATTAATATCTGTCTATCTATCTCTGTCTATCTCTCCCTTATTCTCTCTCTGTCTAATTCTCTCTCTCACGTTCATTATCTCCCCCTCTCTCACTATCAATCTACTTATCATGAACTTTCCTTCATTCCCGCTCTCTCTCTCTCTCTCATTCTCTCTCTCTCTCTCTCTCTCTCTCTCTCTCTCTCTCTCTCTCTCTCTCTCTCTCTCTCTCTCTCTCTCTCTCTCTCTCTCTCTCTCTCTCTCTCTCTCTCTCTCTCTCCCTCTCTCTCTCTCTCTCATTCTCTCTCTCTCTCTCTCTCTCTCTCTCCATCTATCTATCTATCTATCTATATCTATCTATCTCTATCTATCTATCTATCTATCTCTCATTACATCATTATATCCTTACGTTTCTTTAATCAACAGCATTTTTTTATTTCATTCCATCTCTTTTTCAATCCTGTGAGGGCATTGTCAGTTGTATTGTATGGTAAAACTGCTTGGTGAGGAGAGTCGTTTTGTTATCCCAAAACCCTTTTTTTATCGTTCCAAGAGCATTGAATCTTATCAAAATTCACCAGACTTAAGAGAAAGAAATGTGCTATTTTTGTGATGAAAGACTAACATCCTTTCTTTGAAGTACTATGATTATGAATTTTTAAGTAAAATACGGCAAGAGTAAAGGCTTAATCAATTACGTATTGTTATGATTGCAGTATAAAAGATATTCTTGCTCTTGTGTTTAAGAGGAATGTCAACTAAACCGAACATCATTAAGAGATAAAAATTTAACACTATTTTAATGATTCGAAGGAGGTAAATTTATCGAGACTTTTTATCATTGAAATGTGGAGTAGATATGATTTAAAAGCCTCGTGTCATGTCGGCATTAACTTCGACAGAACGGAGAGAATACGGTCTACCTGTATGTGTGTGTGTATATATGTATATATATATATATA
>BOPN01001838.1:51750-74250 GCA_017312705.2 Penaeus japonicus
ATTATGATGATAAGGATAATGATGATGCTAATCAAAATGTTTTCTTTTTTTATTATTATGTGTTGATTTCGATTTTATATACCATTAGATAAGATAAATAACAGAAAACAGTGTCATATGGATACCGTTGTTAAATCAAACAGTAAATTGAGGTACATAATGTTATATATATAAAATATTTCTGAAAATAACAATATGCATACATCACGTGAATAGAATTAAGTAATGAAAAGGAAACTGTGGATGTTTTTTTTTTTTTTCATGTTTAAGCTTTACTCTGTTTGTGGTTGAATCGTGTATTATATGTGATGTGAACTGCTTCAACCAATTCGTGCCAGTGACACGATGAAGGTGGAAATTGTTACCCTTTACTTAAAATAAATACGTGTGAGTAATTGCCAGATGCCACTATAGGTACTGTAGGAGTTGGTATTAGTGCATGCAACTCAGCTGAATTTAATTTTTGGATTAATTTCATAGTGAACATGCCCACCATATGTTCATATATATAGTCAGTGCTAGTAGTTTATGGTGCGGTTTTTTCCTTACCATGTATGATGTATATTTACATTTTATAACCATAACATTAAAAGGTGTCAATAAGAACAGTTACCATGGTTTATTTACTAATAGCATTACTTGCAGAACTTGTTGAAAATATCAGAGCTGGATAATTTCTCCAATATTAACGCGTCTCCACCCATTTCCTGAATTGGAATTCTAATCTGGTTGGTGCATCCCGTATCTCTATGCTGGAATGGTCTTCACTCGTCCTCCAAACTTTGTGGTTTATATGGTGGAATAGATCTGGTTTATATGGTGGAATAGATCTGGTTTATATGGTGGAATAGATCTCTGGTTTATATGGTGGAATAGATTTGGTTTATATGGTGGAAGAGGTTTGGTTTATATGGTGGAATAGATTTGGTTTATATGGTGGAAGAGGTTTGGTTTATATGGTGGAATAGATTTGGTTTATATGGTGGAATAGATTTGGTTTATATGGTGGGATAGATCTGGTTTATATGGTGGAAGAGATTTGGTTTATATGGTGGAATAGATCTGGTTTATATGGTGGAATAGATCTGGTTTATATGGTGGAATAGATCTGGTTTATATGGTGGAATAGATTTGGTTTATATGGTGGAATAGATTTGGTTTATATGGTGGAATAGATTTGGTTTATATGGTGGAATAGATCTGGTTTATATGGTGGAATAGATCTGTTTTTTATGGTGGAAGAGATTTGGTTTATATGGTGGAATAGATCTGGTTTTTATGGTGGAAGAGATTTGGTTTATATGGTGGGATAGATTTGGTTTATATGGTGGAAGAGATTTGGTTTATATGGTGGAATAGATCTGGTTTATATGGTGGAATAGATCTGGTTTATATGGTGGAAGAGATTTGGTTTATATGGTGGAAGAGATTTGGTTTATATGGTGGAATAGATCTGGTTTATATGGTGGAATAGATCTGGTTTATATGGTGGAATAGATTTGGTTTATATGGTGGAATAGATCTGGTTTATATGGTGGACTAGATTTGGTTTATATGGTGGGATAAATCTATATATATATATATATATATATATATATATATATATATATATATATATATATGTATGTATGTATGTATGTATGTATACATATATATATATATAGATAGATAGATAGATAGATAGATAGATAGATAGATAGATAGATGATAGATAGATAGTTAGATATACACACACAAAAATGTATCACATAGATATATACATATATGTAAATACAGCTACGTTAACAAAATTTCTTTACCGCGTAGGAAAACCATTCAAAAACCTCTATCTAATTAGCTGGAAGTCTTGGCGCCATAAGAGATAATCCTCTTATGAAACTTCCTTTTGTATCCTTAATATCCTGGTTGATATTTCCCGAATGTCTAATTACTAGTTTAAGGAAGTTTGGTTTTCCTTGTAATTTTCATTGTCATTTTGTTTTCTTGTTGTTGTTGTTTTTTTTAGCAGAAAGGTAGCATATTAGTTATTTTTTGTCTATGAGTCCTGCGAGCACTGCAGTTATGTTTTCATTTTCACAAACACTTTCTCTATCTATCTATCTATCTATTTATGTCTTTTTCTTTCTCTCTTTCTCTCTCACTTTCTCTCTCTCTCTCTCTTTTTCTCTCACACTCTTACTCTCTTTGTCTCTCACTTTCTCTCTCTCTCTCTCTTTCTCTCACACTCTTACTCTCTTGCTCTCTCGTTCTTTCTGGTGTCGTCACCTTTATTAAGTAATTAGCTGTGATCACATAATGATATTCTGCTATAGAAACAATATAAACCGTTTAGATGTCAAAACAAAAGAGAGACTTACTTCTGGTCAGTACGGTCTAAGATATTTTTTTACTGGCTGATGAAATAAACTTATACTTTATATGTAATAACAAGTACTTTTAATAATGATGCTATTAGGCAGTAATAAGGCCTTAAACAGGAGTGTTTGCCCTATAATTGCAATTAATGATATTTGTAGTTATTCTTTGGTCAAAGGAAATATCTCAGTTCGGACTTTATGTAATTTTTGCAATAGTTTCAGTAAAGTCTATTTTTACATTTCCCAATGCTGCATTGTAAGGAAATCTGGCTGTGTTTGTCCGTAGACAAGTGTTTTTTGTTTGTGTGTGTATAAAGTGCGTGTGTGTGTTTATATGTATGTCTGTTATGTCTGTGTGCGCTAGTGTGTACGTGTGTCGCAATTGTTTTTATTCAATCTGATCCTGAAAATCATGTATTTAAAAGAATATTTCTAAATAGATCTTAACAGTAAAAACGTCAACAACAGAAATCTGGACGTCAATCAAATAACCGTAAATCATAACGGGAATTTAAAGAAAAATCAATATCTTTCTACATGTACATTTCCCCTTAATAGCAGCGGAAATTAAGTCCCGAAGCCTTCTTATTACCCATTTTCTAAATTATTCCATGACTAAAAAAAATAAAACCTGAATAATCTTAAGTCACAAAATTTTATGTTATCATACACACACACACACACAAACACACACACACACACACACGCACAAATATATATATATATATATATATATATATATATATATATATATATATATATATATATATATATATATGTATATATATATATATATATATATATATATATATATATATATATATATGTATGTATATATATATATATATATATATATATATATATATATATATATATATATATATATATATATATATATATATTTATATATACATACATGTATATATGTATGTATCCATCTATCCATCTATTTATCTATATATACATACACCATCACCAACGAATAGGCACACGCATATAAACAAATAAACAAGAGAAAAAACACACACACGTACACACACACACTAACGAATAACCACACACATAAAAACAAATAAACAAAGAAAAAAACGTACGCACACGCACTCAAGAACACACACACACACCAACGAATAGGCACACATATATAAAAAAATGAACAGAAAAAAAACACATACGCACGTATACACACACATGCACGTACACACACATGCACACCAACAAATAAACACACATATAAACAAATAAACTAGAAGATAAAACACACACACGCACACGCACAGACACCAACGAATAGGCACACACATATAAACAAATAAACGAGAAAAAAACACACACGCACGGACACACACACACACCAACGAATGGGCACACACATATAAACAAATAAACGAGAAAAAAAAAACACACACGCATGTACACACACAAACACACACACCAACGAATAGGCACACATATATAAACAAATAAACAAAAAATACACACACGCACGCACACGCATAGGGAGACATATAAACGAGAAAAAAACACACACACCAACGAATAGGGACACATATAAACAAATAAACGAGAAAAACACACACACACACACACACCAACGAATAGGCACACGCATATAAACAAACAAACCACACGAATTCTCGGACACACACACAGATATGAATATAGATATAAATATATTCGTCTATATATGCATATGCATACGTTCTAGAAGAATGTTCTAGAAGAAGTAAATGTATATGTAAAATCATAAAAAATATATATATACATAAAATAGATAAATAAATAAATAGATAAATAAATAAATATATATATATATATATATATATATATATATATATATATATATATATGTATATACATATATATGTATATACACATATACTGTATACCTACATATACTTATATATGTATATATATATATATATATATATATATATATATATATATATATATATATATATATATGTGTGTGTGTGTGTGTGTGTGTGTGTGTGTGTGTGTGTGTGTGTGTGAGTGTGTGTGTACATAACTATCTATCTATCTATCTATCGATAGCTTTTGCCTGGAACGAGAAAAACGAGAAACGAGAAAAAAGAAAAGAAAATACACTCACACATATACATACGCTTATCTAACCACACGGATTCTCGGACAAACACATAGATATAAATATATTTGTCTATAAATGCATATGCATACGTGTTCAATAGCAAATCTTCTAGAAAAATCTAGCAGGATGCATTGCAATCATCCCAACACAAACACGCACACACACACACCAACGAATAGGCACACACATATAAACAAATAAACAAGAAAAAAATACACACGAACGCACACACACACACACACACCAACGAATATCCACACACATATAAACAAATAAACAAGAAAAAAAAAACTCACGCACACGCTCACACACACACACACAAACACACACCAACGAATAGGCACACACATATAAACAAATAAACAGGCAAAACACACACACACACCAACGAATAGGCACACACATATAAACAAATAAACAATTAAAACACACACACACACACACAAACACACCCCAACGAATAGGCACACACATATAAACAAATAAACGGGAAAAAACACACACGCACGTACAAACACGCGTACAATCGAATATCTACACACATATAAACAAAAAAAACAAAAAAAATACACACGCACGCGCACGCACACGCACACAACTACACCATCGAATGTGCACACACATATAAACAAATAAAGAATAGAAAAAACACACACACACGTACACACACACACACACACATGCGCAAACACACACACTCACACACACACCAACGAATAGGCACACACATATAAATAAATAAACAAGAAAGAAACACACACGCACGTACACACACACACGCACGTACACACGCACGCACACACACACACACCAACGAATAGGCACACGCATATAAACAAATAAACGAGAAAAACACACACACACACCAACGAATAGGGACACATATAAACAAATAAACGAGAAAAAATACACACACACGTACATACACACACACGCAAATACCAACGAATGGACACACGCATATAAACAAATAAACAAGAAAAAAAACACACATATGCATGTACACACACATACACCAACGAATATCCAGACACATATAAACAAATAAACAAGAAAAAAACACACACATGCACGTACACACACAACGAATATCCAGACACATATAAGCAAATAAACAAGAAATAATAACACACACGCACGCACACGCACACACACACATATAAACAAAAACAAAAAACAAAACAAAAAACACATGTACACACACACACACACACACACACACACACCAGCAAATAGGCACACACATATAAACAAATAAACAAGAAAAAAACACACACGCATGTACACACACATACACCAAAGAATATCCACACATATAAACAAATAAGCAAGAAAAAAATAACACACACGCACGCACACGCACACACACACACGCATGCACGCACACACACACACCAACGAATAGGGAGACACATATAAACAAATAAACGAGAAAAAAACACACACGCACACACGCACAAACACACACTCACACACCAACGAATATCCACACACATATAAACAAATAAACAAGAAAAAACACACACGCACGCACACACACAGCAACAAATAACCACACACATATAAACAAATAAACAAGGAAAAACATACACATGTACACACACACACACACACACACACAAACACACCAACGAATAGGCACACACATATAAAAAAATAAACAAGGAAAATACACACACGCATGCACACGCAAACACATACACCAACGATTAGGCACACGCATATAAACAAATAAACAAGAGAAAAAAAACACACACACGTACACACACACACACACTAACGAATAACCACACACATATAAACAAATAAACAAAGAAAAAAAACGTACGCACACGCACACAAGCACACACACACACCAACGAATAGGCACACACATATAAAAAATATAAACAGAAAAAAACACACACGCACAACAACAAATGAACACACATATAAACAAATCAACGAGAAAAAAAACACACGCACGGATACGCACACACACCAACGAATGGGCACACACATATAGACAAATAATCGAGAAAAAAACACACACGCATGTACACACACAAACACACACACCAACGAATAGGTACACACATATAAACAAATAAACAAAAAAACACACACACGCACGCACACACACACATATACCAACGAATAGGCACACGCATATAAACAAATAAACAAGAGAAAAAACACACACACACGTACACACACACACACACGCACACACACACCAACGAATAGGCACACACATATAAACAAATAAACAAGAAAAAAACACACACGCACATACACACAAATGCGCCCACAGACACACCAACGAATAGGCACACGCATATAAACAAATAAACGAGAAAAAAAACGCACACACACCAACGAATAGGAACACATATAAACAAATAAACAAGAAAAAAACACACACACGCATACACACACACACACTAACGAATAGGCACACGCATATAAACAAATAAACCACACGAATTCTCGGACACAAACACAGATATAAATATAGATATAAATATAGATATGAATATAGATATGAATATAGATATAAATATAGATATAAATATAGATATAAATATAGATATAAATATAGATATAAATATAGATATAAATATAGATATAAATATAGATATAAATATAAATATAAATATAGATATAAATATAGATATAAATATAGATATAAATATAGATATAAATATAGATATAAATATAGATATAAATATAGTTGACTATATATGCATATGCATACGTTCTAGAAGAATGTTCTAGAATGTTCTAGAATGTTCATTGCAATGAAATCAACCTCATTATCCAAATTTGTTTGAAAGTTTAAGATCCGGAAATCCATAATAAAATTTGTGACGCGAAAACAGACGACAAGAATTATAATCCGAGCGCCATGGCTGAGGCTCGCCCCAGGCTAAACCGGCACAGGATGGAGGAGGTACAGAAAAAGGTAGTGAAAATCCTTTCGTCAACTGAGGAACGTGACCCAACTATGGCAGAAGCCAAAATCTTGGCTCAGTACTGCAGAGCCTGTCAGTTTCCTGTTCTATTTAAGACTCAGACGTTTGAGTGCTTGGGAGATGAGCCCACGCAGCTTCCATCGTTCGACGGCTCAGTAATGATCATGATGAACAAGAGCAAGAACCTGATTGTAAAGTATGCAATGACCCTCAGTACGTTCCATCGTTTCCTAAAGGAGGCCAGTCAAATTTACGCGCAGGATTCCGAGCGTCTGGTGGGTTTCTGCCCTGCGGATCTATGTCTCATAGTCAAGGCCACGGACCAGTCGCTTCTCGAGGAGCAGGTCCCTGCGCCTTCTACCAAGCGCCCCCTTGAAATCAAGAAGGAGGAACCTGTAGCAGAATCACCAAACAAGCGGCCCCGTCAAATTGAAGACGAAGCGCAGGTCGCCCTCAAGGAGGAGCAACCTGCCGAGGAGTCACAACAGGAAGAGCAGGTCGCCCTCAAGGAGGAGCAACTTGTCGAGTTGTCAGCACAGGAAGTGCACGACTTCTTCGAGATGGAGCAGCCTGACTTCAGTGAGGACCAACTTGACTTCCTGATGGAGTCTCTGGGCAAACCTGTCGAGGAGTCACCACAGGAAGTGCAGGTCTCCTTCGAGGAGGAGCAACCTGTCGAGGTGTCACCATACGTAGTGCAGTTCTCTCTCGAGGAGGAACAGTCTGACTTCAGTGAGGACCAACTTGACTTCCTGATGGAGTCTCTGGGCAAACCTGTCGAGGAGTCACCACAGGAAGTGCAGGTCTCCTTCGAGGAGGAGCAAGCTGTCGAGGTGTCACCATACGAAGTGCAGTTCTCTCTGGAGGAGGAGCAGTCTGACTTCAGTGAGGACCAACTTGACTTCCTGATGGAGTCTCTGGGCAAACCTGTCGAGGAGTCACCACAGGAAGTGCAGGTCTCCTTCGAGGAGGAGCAACCTGTCGAGGTGTCACCATACGAAGTGCAGTTCTCTCTGGAGGAGGAGCAGTCTGACTTCAGTGAGGACCAACTTGACTTCCTGATGGAGTCTCTGGGCAAACCTGTCGAGGAGTCACCACAGGAAGTGCAGGTCTCCTTCGAGGAGGAGCAACCTGTCGAGGTGTCACCATACGAAGTGCAGTTCTCTCTCGAGGAGGAGCAGTCTGACTTCAGTGAGGACCAACTTGACTTCCTGATGGAGTCTCTGGGCAAAGAGCAGCCTTCTGAAGCGTCCGCACAGATCTCCTTCGAGGTGGACTTGAAGAGAGGATGTATTGGATCTTTTGGTGCTAGTGATGACCTCATCACGTCAAGGATTGGAAACGGGGGCGGCTTAACCAAACCCTTTTATCTGTTTTACAAAATATAATACCATATAGTTTTTGAATACAAGTGTATCTCTATATATATAATTTGAAAATAAAAGAAAAAAAGAAAAAGATATGTTTATACCCATAGAACAGTATACCATAATATTGTGTGAATGTAAGTAAATGTATATGTAAAATCATATGAAAAAAAAAAAATATATATATATATACATAAAATAGATGAATAAATAAATAAATAAGTATTTATATATATATATATATATATATATATATATATATATATATATATATATATATATATATACATATATGTACATATATATGTATATACACATATACTGTATACATACATATATTTATATATGTATACACACACACACACACACACACACACACACACACACACACACACACACACACACACACACACATATATATATATATATATATATATATATATATATATATATATATATATATATATATATATATGTATGTATATATATGTATATATATATGTGTGTGTGTGTGTATGTGTGTGTGTGTATGTGTATATCTATCTATCTATCTATCGATAGCTTTTGCCTGAAACGAGAAAAACGAGAACAGAAAAAAGAAAAGAAAAATACACTCACACATATACATACGCTTATCTAACCACACGGATTCTCGGATAAACACATAGATATAAATATATTTCTCTATAAATGCATATGCATACGTGTTCAATAGCAAATCTTCTAGAAAAATCTAGCAGGATGCATTGCAATCATCCCAACACAAACACGCACACACACACCCCAACGAATAGGCACACACATATAAACAAATAAAAAATTAAAACACACACACACACAAAAACACACCCCAACGAATAGGCACACACATATAAACAAATAAAAAATTAAAACACACACACACACACAAACACACCCCAACGAATAGGCACACACATATAAACAAATAAACGGGAAAAAACACACACGCACGTACAAACACGCGTACAATCGAATATCTACACACATATAAACAAAAAAAAACAAAAAAAAAACACACACACACGCACACACACACACATATAAACAAATAAACGAGAAAAACACACACACACACACACACACCAAAGAATAGTCATACACATATAAACAAATAAGCGAAAAAAACACACACACGCACGTACGCACAAACACACACCAACGAATAAGCACACACATATACAAAAATAAACAAGAAAAATACACACACGCACGCACACGCACACAGCTACACCATCGAATGTGCACACTCATATAAACAAATAAAGAATAGAAAAAACACACACACACGTACACACACACACACACATACGTAAACACACACACTCACACACACACCAACGAATAGGCACACACATATAAATAAATAAACAAGAAAGAAACACACACGCACGTACACACACACACGCACGTACACACGCACGCACACACACACACACCAACGAATAGGCACACGCATATAAACAAATAAACGAGAAAAAATACACACACACGTACATACACACACACACAAATACCAACGAATGGACACACGCATATAAACAAATAAACAAGAAAAAAACACACATATGCATGTACACACACATACACCAACGAATATCCAGACACATATAAGCAAATAAATAAGAAAAAAAAACACACACATGCATGTACACACACATACACCAACGAATATCCAGACACATATAAGCAAATAAACAAGAAAAAATAACACACACGCACGCACACGCACAGACACATATATAAACAAAAAAAACAAAAAAAACACATGTACACACATACACACACACACACACACACCAACGAATAGGCACACACATATAAACAAATAAACAAGAAAAAAACACACACGCATGTACACACACATACACCAAAGAATATCCACACACATATAAACAAATAAGCAAGAAAAAAATAACACACACGCACGCACACGCACACACACACACGCATGCACGCACACACACACACACCAACGAATAGGCACACACATATAAACAAATAAACGAGAAAAAAACACACATGCACGTAAACACACACACACACACACACCAACGAATAGGGAGACACATATAAACAAATAAACGAGAAAAAAAAACACACGCACACACGCACAAACACACACTCACACACCAACGAATATCCACACACATATAAACAAATAAACAAGAAAAAACACACACGCACGCACACACACAGCAACAAATAAGCACACACATATAAACAAATAAACAAGGAAAAACACACACATGTTCACACACACACCAAAGAATAGTCATACACATATAAACAAATAAACGAGAAAAACACACACACACACATACACACACACAAACACACCAACGAATAGGCACACACATATAAAATAATAAACAAGGAAAATACACACACCAACGAATAGGCACACACATATAAAAAAAATAAACAGAAAAAAACACACACGCACGTACACACACACGCACAACAACAAATAAACATACATATAAACAAATCAACGAGAAAAAAAAAACACACACGCACGGATACGCACACACACCAACGAATGGGCACACACATATAGACAAATAATCGAGAAAAAAAACACACACGCATGTACACACACAAACACACACACCAACGAATAGGTACACACATATAAACAAATAAACAAAAAAACACACACACGCACGCACACACACACATATACCAACGAATAGGCACACGCATATAAACAAATAAACAAGAGAAAAAACACACACACACGTACACACACACACACACACCAACGAATAGGCACACACATATAAACAAATAAACAAGAAAAAAACACACACGCACATACACACAAACGCGCCCACAGACACACCAACGAATAGGCACACGCATATAAACAAATAAACGAGAAAAAAAAACACACACACACCAACGAATAGGAACACATATAAACAAATAAACAAGAAAAAAACACACACACGCACACACACACACACACACTAACGAATAGGCACACGCATATAAACAAATAAACCACACGAATTCTCGGACACAAACACAGATATAAATATAGATATAAATATAGATATAAATATAGATATAAATATAGATATAAATATAGATATAAATATAGATATAAATATAGATATAAATATAGATATAAATATAGATATAAATATAGATATAAATATAGATATAAATATAGATATAAATATAGATATAAATATAGATATAAATATAGATATAAATATAGATATAAATATAGATATAAATATAGATATAAATATAGATATAAATATAGATATAAATATAGATATAAATATAGATATAAATATAGTTGACTAACAAACACACACACGCACACACATATAAACAAATAAAAGAGAAAAAAACACACACGCACGGACACGCACACACACCAACGAATGGGCACACATATATAAACAAATAAACGAGAAAAAACACACACGCATGTACACACACGCACACACATGCACCAACGAATGGGCAGACGCATATAACCAAATAAACAAGAAAAAACACACACGCACGTACACACACACGCACACAGACACACCAACGAATAGGCAGACGCATGTAAACAAATAAACAAGAAAAAAACACACACGCACGTACACACACACACACACACACACACACACCAACGAATAGGCACACGCATATAAACAAAGAAACAAGAAAAACACACACACACACCAACGAATAGGCACACGCGTATAAACAAATAAACGAGAAAAAACACACACACACGTACACAAACACCAACGAATGGGCACACGAATATAAATAAACAAACCACACGAATTCTCGGACACAAACACAGATATGAATATAGATATAAATATATTTGTCTATATATGCATATGCATACGTTCTAGAAGAATGTTCTAGAATGTTCTAGAAGCATCTAACAGGTTGCATTGCAATGGACTCGACCTCTGTACCCAAATTCGTTGGGTTTAAGATCCGGAAATCCATAATAAAATTTGTGACGCGAAAACAGACGACAAGAATTATAATCCAAGCGCCATGGCCGAGGCTCGCCCCTGGCTAAACCGGCACAGGATGGAGGAGGTACAGAAAAAGGTAGTGAAAATCCTTTCGTCAACTGAGGAACGTGACCCAACTATGGCAGAAGCCAAAATCTTGGCTCAGTACTGCAGAGCCTGTCAGTTTCCTGTTCTATTTAAGACTCAGGTGATTGAGTGTTTGGGAGATGACCCCACGCAGCTTCCCCCGTTCGACGGCTCAGTAATGATCATGATGAACAAGAGCAAGAACCTGATTGTAAAGTATGCAATGAACCTTAGTACGTTCCATGGTTTGCTAAAGGAGGCCAGTCAAATTTACGCGCAGGATTCCGAGCGTCTGGTGGGTTTCTGCCCTGCGGATCTATGTCTCATAGTCAAGGCCACGGACCAGTCGCTTCTCGAGGAGCAGGTCCCTGCGCCTTCTACCAAACGCCCCCTTGAAATCAAGAAGGATGAACCTGTAGCAGAATCACCAAACAAGCGGCCCCGTCAAATTGAAGACGAAGCGCAGGTCGCCCTCAAGGAGGAGCAACCTGCCGAGGAGTCACAACAGGAAGAGCAGGTCGCCCTCAAGGAGGAGCAACTTGTCGAGTTGTCAGCACAGGAAGTGCACGACTTCTTCGAGATGGAGCAGTCTGACTTCAGTGAGGACCAACTTGACTTCCTGATGGAGTCTCTGGGCAAACCTGTCGAGGAGTCACCACAGGAAGTGCAGGTCTCCTTCGAGGAGGAGCAACCTGTCGAGGTGTCACCATACGAAGTGCAGTTCTCTCTCGAGGAGGAGCAGTCTGACTTCAGTGAGGACCAACTTGACTTCCTGATGGAGTCTCTGGACGAAGAGCAGCCTTCTGAAGCGTCCCCAAGCGAGATCTCCTTCGAGGTGGACTTTAGCGAGGATGAGCTGGACTTTTGGTGGGAAACAGCAGCCTGCCGAAGCGTCCCCGAGCGCTTGTGCTAGTGATGACCTCTTCACGTCAAGGATTGGAAACGGGGGAGGCTTAACCAAACCCTTTTATCTGTTTTACAAAATATAATACCATATAGTTTTTTTGGATATAAGTATACGTGTATCTGTAAATTTTGAAAATAAAAGAAAAAAGGAAAAAAAATATATATTTACCCATAGAACAGTATACCATATTATTTTGTGAATGTAAGAAAATGTATATGTTAAATCATATAAAAAGATTAAAAATATATATATATACATAATATATATATATATATATATATATATATATATATATATATATATCTATATATATATATGTATATATATATATACATATATATGTGTTGTGTGTGTGTGAGTGTATGTATACATAACTATCTATCTATCTATCGATAGCTTTTGCCTGGAACGAGAAAAACGAGAAACGAAAAAAAAAACATACACTCACACATATACATACACTTATCTAACCACACGGATTCTCGGACACACACATAGATATAGATATATTTGTCTATATATGTCTATATATTTGTCTATATAACACACATACACAGCAACGAATATCCACACACATATAAACAAATAAGTCGCCAATGTTCCAGAAAAATCTAGCAGGATGCATTGCAATCATCCCAACATAAACACACACACACACACACCAACGAGTAGGTACACACACATAAACAAATAAACGAGGAAAAAATCACACACATGCACAAGGTGTATATGTATGTATATATATATATATATATATATATATGAGTGTGTGTGTACATAACTATCTATGTATCTATCTATCGATAGCTTTTGCCTGGAACGAGAAAAAACAAACGTACAGCCACACATATACATACAATTACCTAACCACACGGATTCTCGGAGAAACACATAGATATAAATATTTTTGTCTATAAATGCATGTGCATACGTGTTCAATCGCGAATCTTCTAGAAAAATCTAGCAGGATGCATTGCAATCATCCCAACACAAACAAGCACACACACCAACGAATAGGCACACACATATAAACAAATAAACAAGAAAAAAATACACACGAACGCACACGCACACACACACACCAACGAATATCCACACACATATAAACAAATAAACGAGAAAAAAATACAAACACATTTACACACACACACACAAACACCAACGAATAGGCACACACATATAAACAAATAAACAAGAAAAAAATAACACACACGCACGTACACACACACACACACACACACACACACACACACACACACACACACCAACGAATAGGCACACACATATAAACAAATAAATGAAGAAAAAACAACATACACGTACACACACACACACACACACACACACCAACGAATAGGGAGACACATATAAACAAATAAACGAGAAAAAAACACACACACACACACACACACACACACACACACACACCAACGAATATCCACACACATATAAACAAATAAACAAGAAAAAAAACACACACGCACACACACACACCAACGAATAGGCACACGCATATAAACAAATAAACAAGAGAAAAAAAAACTGACATGTACACACACACACACTAACGAATAACAACACACATAAAAACAAATAAACAAAACAACACACACGCACGTACACACACATGCATACACACATACAGCAACGAATAGGCACACACATATAAACAAATAAACAAGAAAAAAAAACACACAAGCACGTACACACACACCAACGAATAGGCACACACATATAAACAAATAAACAAGAAAAAAACACACACACACACATATAAACAAATAAACGAGAAAAACACACACATACACACACACACACACACAAACACCAACGAATGGACACATGCATATAAACAAATAAACAAGAAAAAAAACACACACACGCATGTACACACACACATACACCAACAAATATCCAGACACATATAAGCAAATAAACAAGAAAAAAATAGCACACACACACGCACACATATAAAAAAAACAAAACAAAAAAACACATGTACACACACACACCAACGAATAGGCACACACATATAAACAAATAAACAAGAAAAAAACACACAAGCATGTACACACACATATACACCAACGAATGTCCACATACATATAAACCAATAAACAAGAAAAAAATTACACACGCATGTACACACAGATATACACCAACGATTATCCACACACATATAAACAAATAAACAAGAAAAAAATAACACACACGCACGCACGCACACGCACACACACACACACACACACACACGCCAACGAATAGGCACACACATATAAATAAATAAACGAGGAAAAAGCAACATGCACATAAACACACACACACACCAACGAATAGGGAGACACATATAAACAAATAAACGAGATAAAAACACACGCACACACGCACAAACACACAGTCACACACCAACGAATATCCACACAGATATAAACAAATAAACAAGAAAAAAACACACGCACACACACACCAACAAATAGGCACACACATATAATCAAATAAACAAGAAAAAGAAAAAAAACACACATGTACACACACACACACCAACGAATAGGCACACGCATATAAACAAATAAACAAGAGAAAAAAAACGCACGTACACACACACACACACACTAACGAATAACCACACACATAAAAGCAAATAAATAAAGAAAAAAAACGTACGCACACGCAAACAGACACACCAACGAATATAAACAAATAATATATAATATAAATATAAACACGCATATAAACAAAGAAACGAGAAAAAAAACACACACACATCAACGCATGGAGACACATATAAACAAATAAACGAGAAAAAAACACACACACGCACGTACACACACACACACACACACACACACACACACACACACACACGCACACACACACACACACACCAACGTATAGGCACACACATATAAACAAATAAACGAGAAAAAAACATACACACACCAACGAATGGGGACACATATAAACAAATAAACGAGAAAAAAACACACACACGCACACACACACCAACGAATAGGCACACGCATATAAACAAACAAACCACACGAATTCTCGGACACACACACAGATATAAACAAATAAACAAGAAAAAAATACACACGCTCGGACACGCACACACACCAACGAATGGGCACACATATAGACAAATAAACGAAAAAAAACACACACGCATGTACACACACAAACACACATACTAACGAATAGGCACACACATATAAACAAATAAACAAAAAAATACACACACGCACGCACACGCACACACATACACCAACGAATAGGCACACGCATATAAACAAATAAACAAGAGAAAAACACACACACGTACACACACACACACACACACACACACACACACACACACACACACACACACACACACCAACGAATAGGCACACACATATAAACAAATAAACAAGAAAAAAACACACACGCACGTACACACACACACACACACACACCAACGAATGGGCACACGCATATAAACAAATAAACGAGAAAAAAACACACACACACCAACGAATAGGCACACACATATAAACAAATAAACAAGAAATAAACACACACGCACGTACACACACACACGCACACACACACACACGCACACAGACACACCAACGAATGGGCACACGCATATAAACAAAGAAACGAGAACAAAAAACACACACACGCACACACACACACACACACCAACGAATAGGCACACGCATATAAACAAAGAAACGAGAAAAAAAAACACACAAACACACACCAACGAATGGGGACACATATAAACAAATAAACGATAAAAACACACACACACGCACGTACACACACACACACACACGCACACACACACACCAACGTAGAGGCACACGCATATAAACAAAGAAACGAGAAAAAAACACACACACCAACGAATGGGGACACATATAAACAAATAAACGAGAGGAAAACACACACACGCACGCACACACACACACACACACACCAACGAATAGGCACACAAATATAAACAAACAAACCACACGAATTTCCGGACACACACACAGATATGAATATAGATATAGATATATTTGTCTATATATGCATATGCATACGTTCTGAAAGAATGTTCTAGAATGTTCTAGAAGAATCTAGTAGGTTGCATTGCAATGAATTCAATCTCATTATCCAAATTCTTGAGAAGGATTAAGATCCGGAAATCAATAATAAAATTTGTGACGCGAAAACAGACGACAAGAATTATAATCCGAGCGCCATGGCCGAGGCTCGCCCTAGGCTAAACCGGCATAGCATGGAGGAGGTACAGAGAAAGGTAGTGAAAATCCTTTCGTCAACTGAGGAACGTGACCCAACTATGGCAGAAGCCAAAATCTTGGCTCAGTACTGCAGAGCCTGTCAGTTTCCTGTTCTATTTAAGACTCAGGTGTTTGAGTGTTTGGGAGATGACCCCACGCAGCTTCCCCCGTTCGACGGCTCAGTAATGATCATGATGAACAAGAGCAAGAAGCTGATTGTAAAGTATGCAATGAACCTCAGTACGTTCCATGGTTTGCTAAAGGAGGCCAGTCAAATTTACGCGCAGGATTCCGAGCGTCTGGTGGGTTTCTGCCCTGCGGATCTATGTCTCATAGTCAAGGCCACGGACCAGTCGCTTCTCGAGGAGCAGGTCCCTGCGCCTTCTACCAAGCGCCCCCTTGAAATCAAGAAGGAGGAACCTGTAGCAGAATCACCAAACAAGCGGCCCCGTCAAATTGAAGACGAAGCGCAGGTCGCCCTCAAGGAGGAGCAACCTGTCGAGGAGTCACAACAGGAAGAGCAGGTCGCCCTCAAGGAGGAGCAACTTGTCGAGTTGTCAGCACAGGAAGTGCACTTCTTCTGAGATGGAGCAGCCTGACTTCAGTGAGGACCAATCCACTTCTGATGGAGTCTCTGGGCAAACCTGTCGAGGAGTCACCACAGGAAGTGCAGGTCTCCTTCGAGGAGGAGCAAGCTGTCGAGGTGTCACCATACGAAGTGCACTTCTCTCTGAGGGAGGAGCAGTCTGACTTCAGTGAGGACCAACTTGACTTCCTGATGGAGTCTCTGGGCAAACCTGTCGAGGAGTCACCACAGGAAGTGCAGGTCTCCTTCGAGGAGGAGCAACCTGTCGAGGTGTCACCATACGAAGTGCAGTTCTCTCTCGAGGAGGAGCAGTTCGACTTCAGTGAGGACCAACTTGACTTCCTGATGGAGTCTCTGGGCAAACCTGTCGAGGAGTCACCACAGGAAGTGCAGGTCTCCTTCGAGGAGGAGCAGCCTGTCGAGGTGTCACCATACGAAGTGCAGCCCTCTTCGAGGAGGAGCAGTCTGACTTCAGTGAGGAATCAACTTGACTTCCTGATGGAGTCTCTGGCCAAAGAGCAGCCTTCTGAAGCGTCCCCAAGCGAGATCTCCTTCGAGGTGGACTTTAGCGAGGATGAGCCAGACTTTGGTGCTAGTGATGACCTCATCACGTCAAGGATTGGAAACGGGGGCGCTGAACCAAACCCTTTTATCTGTTTTACAAAATATAATACCATATAGTTTTTTAATACAAGTGTATCTCTATATATATAATTTGAAAATAAAAGAAAAAGAAATGTTTATACCCATAGAACAGTATACCATAATATTGTGTGAATGTAAGTAAATGTATATGTAAAATCATATGAAAAAAAAAAAAAAAAAAAAAAAAAAAAATATATATATATATATATATATATATACATAAAATAGATGAATAAATAAATAGATAAGTATTTATATATATATATATATATATATATATATATATATATATATATATATATATATATATATATATATATATATATATATATATATATATATATATATATACATATATATATATATATATATATATATATATATATATATATATATATGTATATATATATATATATATATATGTATATATATATATATATATATATATATATATATATATATATATATATATATATATATATATATATATATATATATATATATATATATGTATATATATATATATATATATATATATATATATATATATATATATATATATATATATATATATATATATATATATATATATATATATATATATATATATATATATATATATATATATACATATATATATATATGTATATACACATATACTGTATACATACATATATTTATATATGTATATATATATATATACACACACACACACACACACATATATATATATATATATATATATATATATATATATATATATATATATATATATATATATATATATATATATATGTATATATGTGTGTGTGTGTGTGTGAGTGTGTGTGTTCGGATTCTCGGACAAACACATAGATATAAATATATTTGTCTATAAATGCATATGCATACGTGTTCAATAGCGAATCTTCTAGAAAGATCCACAGCAGGATGCATTGCAATCATCAACACAAACACACACACGCACACCAACAATTGACACATATAAACAAAATAAAACAAGAAAAAAAATACACACGAACGCACAAATACACACACACACACCAACGAATATCCACACACATATAAACAAATAAACTAGAAAAAACACACATAAACACACACCAACGAATATCAACACACATATAAACAAATAAACAAGAAAAAAAACACAAACTCACGCACACGCTCACACACACACACAAACACACACCAACGAATAGGCACACACATATAAACAAATAAACAAGAAAAACACACACACACCCCAACGAATAGGCACACACATATAAACAAATAAACGGGACAAACACACACACGCACGTACAAACACACGTACCAAGGAATATCTACACACATATAAACAAATAAAAAGAAAAAATTACACACGCACGCACACGCACACACACACACCAACGAATAGGCACACACATATAAACAAATAAACAAGAAACACACACACACACAAACACACCCTCACGAATAGGCACACACATATAAACAAAAAAACGAAAAAAACACACACGTACCAAGGAATATCTACACACATATAAACAAATAAAAAGAAAAAAATACACACGCACGCACACGCACACACACACCAACGAATAGGCACACACATATAAACAAATAAACAAGAAAAAAAACACACACATGCATGTACACACACACATACACCAACGAATATCCACATACATATAAACAAGTAAACAAGAAAAAAATAACACACAAACATAGAAGAAAGAAAGAAAAAAAACATCACGCATGTACACACACACACACACACACACACACATACACGCACACACACGCACTCACACACACACACCAACGAATAGGCACACACATATAAACAAATAAACAAGAAAAAAAGCACACACACGCATGTACACATACACCAACGAACATCCACACACATTAAACAAATAAACAAGAGAAAAAATAACACACACGCACACACACAACACACACACACACACACGAACGAATATGCACACACATATAAACAAATAAACGAGAAAAAACACACATGCACGGAAACGCACACACAACACACACACACACACACACACCAACGAATAGGGAGACACAAATAAACGAGAAAAAAAACATACGCACACACGCACAAACACAGACTCACACACCAACGAATATCCACACAGATATAAACCAATAAACAAGAAAAAACACACACGCACGCACGCACACACACACCAACAAATAGGCACACACACAAAAAACAAATAAACAAGAAAAAAACGCACACATGTACACACACACACACACACACACGCACACACCAAAGAATAGGCTCACACATATAAGCAAATAAACGAGAAAAAAAAAAACGCACAGGCACGTACACACACAGACACACACACAAACTAACGAATAACCACATATATAAAAAAACACACACAAAGAAAAACGTACGAACACGCACACAAGCACACACACACGCACACACACACACCAACGAATAGGCACACACACATAAACAAATAAATGAGAAAAACACACACACACCAACGAATATCCACACACATATAAACAAATAAACGAGAAAAAAAGACACACACACACACACACGCACCAACGAATAGGCACACACATATATACAAATAAACAAGAGAAAAAAAACGCACACGCACGTACACACACAGACACACACACACTAACGAATAACCACACACATATATATATATATAAAAAAAAAATATGCACGACACGCACACAAGCATACACACACACACACACACACACCAACCAATAGGCACACACACATAAACAAATAAACGAAAAAAACACACACACACACCAACGAATATCCACACACATATAAACAAATAAACGAGAAAAAAAGACACACGCACACACACACACACGCACCAACGAATAGGCACACACATATATACAAATAAACAAGAAAAAAAAAAAAAAAAACACACACACACACACTAACGAATAACCACACACATAAAAACAACAACAACAACAACAAAAAACCTATGCACACACACAACGAATAGGCACACATATAAAAAAATAAATAAAAAAAAAACACACGCACCTACACACACATGCACGTACACACACACACACACACACACAGACACGCACACACACACACGCACACCAACGAATATCCACACACATAAAACAAATAAAATAGAAAATAAAACACACACACGCACACACATATAAACAAATAAACGAGAAAAAAAACACACACG
>BOPN01001838.1:81750-89250 GCA_017312705.2 Penaeus japonicus
GTGGGGATGAACTGTGATCAAATGTGATTCAGTATTAAAAGAAAAGGTATTTAAGCTGATGGATAGAAAGGGAAGAAAGGCGAGGGAAAGGATGTGATATTCTGGGCGTAGTTTAGTGTGGATTTAGTGTGGATTAAGTAAGGTGCAAAGAGGCGTCATCAACGTGATAGTCTTCTATACTTTTATCGGGCTGATGTCTGTTGGCGACATGACTGGGAATGGGGAAAGTGACACATACGTGCATATAACCATGCTTACATTTTATGTATATATACGTACATATATGTTGATACATGCACACACACACACACACACACACATCTCTCTCTCTCTCTCTCTCTCTCTCTCTCTCTCTCTCTCTCTCTCTCTCTCTCTCTCTC
The DNA here is from genome assembly GCA_017312705.2 of Penaeus japonicus. Classification (NCBI taxonomy): domain Eukaryota; kingdom Metazoa; phylum Arthropoda; class Malacostraca; order Decapoda; family Penaeidae; genus Penaeus; species Penaeus japonicus. The sequence continues at coordinate 82,131 of BOPN01001838.1, forward strand.
TCTCTCTCTCTCTCTCTCTATATATATATATATATATATATATATATATATATATATATATATATATATATATATATACACATGTATACATATGTAATACACACACACACACACACACTGGCTCGCGCACACGTGTACGTATATGTGTGTGAGGAGCAGAACGGAAGCCCTCCTTTCCCATTCCTCCAGGTCACGTAAGTTATCAAAGAGCGAAAACATCCCGACGTTGGAGGTAATAGGGCTTCCAATTTAACCTCTCTCTGACGACGAGTTGCTCAGCTAACTTGATTTATAGTTCCATAGCTTTGGTCTCATTGTTTCTAAGTTTGTTTCCATTTTCGTGTAAACCTTAGAAATGTGTTCTCGTGCCCCTTCAAGTTTCCCTGTCCTTTGTTTTCCTCTGGTAAGTTCTTGCAATCGAAGCTTAGGACACCAATTTACGAAGGAACAACTGAGTTCATTGTGACAAATGGATAAAAAGTGGTATAAAAGAGACTGAATAATTTTCACAACACAAGAGATGTAATTGACGCGTTTCGGGTTACCCCGTCTTCAGAACTACATGTAGTTCTGAAGACGGGGTAACCCGAAACGCGTCAATTACATCTCTTGTGTTGTGAAAATTATTCAGTCGCTTTTATACCACTTTTTATCCATTACGAAGGAACATTAAGACGTCACAGACTCACGCCTTCGTCTGACTCCCTTTGAAATCTTCTTTTGCTTGATCGGGAACTGTTGTAGGGAGGTTTAAAATGATTGCAAAAGCAACCATCGAATCGGATCCACCCCTGAACCTCGTACTGATTTCACACAGATACCTGAGTGACCCTTGACCTCGAACGGAGGACTTTTTCTCCGAAGAGAACGCTCGTGAACCGCCAAACGCGAGCAAGTGCGAACACCTGTTTAACCTTTTTTTCCCGAGGAAACACTTGACTTTGCAATACCTGTCAGGCCAAGCTTCTTGATTTTCCTCCACTTCTCTCTTAGACACCGTAGAAGATCCATGCGAACTGCTCATGGAAGTCGCATCACTATAAAAATAATTTCTGTCTTCTTCTCGAACCCCTGAACCTGCAGAGCTGCTTTGTCACTTTTTCCATCAAGATCTAAGTTAGTTATGTCACAAATCTGTTATTATAGATTTCGAACTGTTTTATTACTGACTTTTTGTTACTCTCTACCTTTCATTTTACTTTTATTTCCATTACTTTCTCATTGTTCAGTAGTTGATCAAAATTCCAAATTTAATCGTCTTAATGATTACAATTATGATCATTGAAGTTATTCTGCAAAACAATAACCTCAACAACAACTTCTGGTTATTATGATTATCATAGCATTGGAATTATATGAATTTTGTCATCTGGAAATGTCTTTTGCGCATATCTTTCCGTAGATGGAGGTCAGCAGTATATTCACACAGTTTAAACACTGAATACCTCTATAGAAATATAATTGTGTGAATTATATCAATGTATTAAAGAGAATTATAAATTGTTTACACCTTATTTGGTGAATATAATAATTTGGCTCAGAATTGCTATTAAAAAGGCAAGGAGAACAATATATGTGCGTGTTTTCTCTTTCTCTTCTTCAATCTTTATCTGCCTCTTCCTTTCTCTGTTTCTGCAGGAATTTGTTTTCCTTTATACCTACCTTCTGGCTGTTTCACCCCCCCCCACTCTCTCTTTCTCTCTTATTCTTTTTCTTTCTCTTTAGTTCTCTCTCTCTCTCATTCTATTTCCTTTTTCTCTTTCATTCTCTCTCTTATTAGCTTTCTCTTTATTTCTCTCTCTTCCGGTTAGTCATAGAGGGAGATAGAGAAATAAATAGGGAAATAGATAGATAGATAGAGAGAGAGAGAAAAGGGTGGGAGAAGAAAAAAACAAAATTCTCTCTCATTCTCTCTCTCTCTCTTTATTTTTCTTACGTTCTCTATTTCAATCTATCTCTCTCATTCTCTTTATCTCTTTCATCTTCTTTGTCTCTCTCATTCTCTCTCCCTCTTCTTCCTTCCCCTCTCTCTCTTTCTCTTTCCTTTAAACTACCCAATGATTTTTCTAAACAGTGAAAAGGTCCTTTGTGCACTTCCAATCCACTCTTCTCAAATATCACAATAACATGTATTAAGCCATAATTAATCTATTGTATTTTTAATATTCATCATATATTTTCTTACTGGTAACATTTATTTGTATATCTCATAACCAATCCATTGTTTCCAAATATAATTAGTGAAAGTGTAACTGTGAAAAAGTCTCGAGGAATAATCTTATAAAATCTGAGTAATGAAATTGAAGTTATCTGTCTGTTTTTATTATAAAGTGATTTACAGAAGTTCTCATCGCTCTTTGATTCTCTTTCTTCATGGGAAATAAACAGAATGTGGTAGAAAATGTAGTTTTATGTTGAGGGTTATGATAACTATAGATATCAATGCATAAGGTTTTGCGTGTTGTCAGCAATGCAATATTGACAGATACTGACTAAATAATACACTAAATTTAACTTTATATTTTTTTTTCCATTTAACACAAATAAACACGCAAGCTTATTATTTATCTTTATAATGTTTTGCTTGAAATAATCAGTGACTCTTCTCTATCTTCCTCTCCTCATCTCATCTTCCGTGCTTGAAAGCATGTGTATTGCTTGCAAAACACAATTTATTTAATGGTAATTTTTATTTTACTTGTATATTTGCAGATTCCTAGGTAAGTGTTTTAATCTACATTTGTGATTAGTTTGAAGTCAAATAGATGTGAAAGAGTAAAAAAGTTTTAGAATATCTAAAATAATCAGTCTTTCTGCTCCAAACTGAAGTAAAATGATTGCAAAACAACTACTGAATCGGACTGAACCTCATACCGATTTCAACTGACTTATAATCGAGAGACTTGATAATACCTTTCTGCATAGTTGCCGACCTGAGTGACCTATGACCTCGAATGGGGGACGTTATCTCCGAACAAGTGCAAACACCTGTTAACCTGTCCCAAGGAAACATTTCAATCTGGTCTCGAACCTGGGAACCTGCAGCGCTGTACCGACCTGAAAGGACACGTTAGATGCTAAAACGCCTTTGCCACCGAGTTCTAAGTAATGAAGTCTCAAATCGGTCCATAATTATCACCAACTCTTTTATTATAGACTATAGATATATATATGAATGCTATAAGATCAAGGCTAACTATAACATGAAAGAGAAAGCGAACAAATAAGTAAAAAAGTCAAATAAAACAAAAAGTTTTAAAAAATTATAGATTACTCATCCTCATTTTCACTGATATACTAACGAATACCTATGTATATTTTGAACAAAATCTGTATCAGTACACACTATCTTGTGCTTTCTTATACTTTTTTTCTTTCTCTCTGTCTCTTTATCTTTTTTTCTCTCTTCCTCTCCGTCCTTTTATCTGACTCTACCCTACTTCCTATCTTCTTTCTGACTGTTTCACCCCCCTTCCCCCTCCTTCTCTCCCTCTCTCTCCTTGTTTCTTTCTCTCCCTCCATCTTTCCCCCTCTCTCTATCTGTCTCTTATCTTTTTCATATTCTCTCTCTCTCCTCTTCCTCCCTCTCTCTGCCTGTCTCTTTATCTTCTTCCTTTTCTCTCACTCCCTCCCTCTTTCCCCCTCTCTCTGTCTGTCTCTTTATCTTTTTTTTATCTCTCTCTCCCTCCCTCTTTCCCCCCTTTTCTGTCTGTCTCTTTATCTTCTTCATTTTTTTCTCTCTCCCTCCCTCTTTCCCTCTCTCTCTGTCTGTCTCTCTATCTTTTTTATTCATTTTCTCTCTCTCCCTTCCTCTTTCCCCCTCTCTCTGTCTGTCTCTATCTTTTTTATGTTCTCTCTCTCCCTCCCTCTTTCCCCCCATCTTTGTCTGTCTTTTTATCTTCTTCATTTTCTCTTCCTCCCTCCCTCCTTCCCCCTCTCTCTTTCTGTCTCTCTATATTTATTTCATTTTCTCTCTCTCCATCCCTCTTTCCTCCTCTCTCTTTATATTTATTTCATTTTCTCTCTCTCCATCCCCCATCTCTCTCTCATCTGAACTAACCAATGATTTGAGTAAACAACTAAAAGATCTCTTATGTATTTTCCTCTCTTCTCTTCTCCTCCTCTTCCTCTTCCTGATTTTGCATATGCTAATATCATGCTAACATATGTTAAATTATTGTCAATTCATGATATCTTTAATATATATCATATATGTTTCTTTAATTGGTATCATTAATTTGTATATTGTAGATTCATAGAGATTGCATAATAACAGACCAAGTGAGTTGATTTTTTTTTTTTTTTTTGACTATTCAATTGTTAGCGAAACAGTGAAAAAAAATCTCCAGGAATGTATTTGTGTTAATCTGAATAATCAAACTTAAGAAAGAAAATAAAAAAAAGGAAGGAGAAAAAGGAAAAAGCTTTCTGGAAAAAGGTTAGGCTGACGGCAGTTTAAAATTTCACGCACCTCAAAGGAAAAGATTGGATTCGATTCGTTAAAGAAGGAGAAGAAGAAGAAGAAGAAAGAAGAAGAAAAAGGAGGTGGAGAAGAAGAAGGAGAAAAATAATAACAATAATGGTAATAATAATAATAATGATAACAATAATGATAATAATGATAATAATAATAATAATAATAATAATAATAAGTAGAAGAAGGAGAAGAAGAAGAAGACGAAGAAGAAGAAAAAAAAATTGTGCCTTCTTCGTTTGAAGTCTTTATATTATCGAAACCAAAGCCATGGCATAGGACCTGAAAGGTATCATGGATTTTCACCTTAATCATTACCCGACTTTGAGTACCGCTATTAAGCCTCTCATTACATCCCAGTAACTATTAAAATCAACGACCTCTTATCATCCAATCCTTTGATTACTCAACCTCGTAATCCACTTCAATGTTACTTATTCGAGAAATCCATTCCTTCATTTCTATCACGTTATGTATATAATAATTTCCTGTTTTTTTTATTTATTTATTTATTTTTTTTTTTTTTTTAGCCCTTTGGCGTAATGGAAATACTGAAATGGTTATATTCCATTAAATTTCACACTTGCGAGCAGAACGTTGGGGGTTAAAGATCTGTAGGATATGGGGTCTCTTCAAACAAGATATTTCAGCATCGCCTATTTTTTTCAACATGTCGTAGATCAATATTGCATTAACTCCCAGCAGCCAAGTCTTAAAAGAATTGTCTCCTATTTTTTCGGACCATCAATTAAGTCCATGAGAAAGTGTACGTGAGAACTTCCATCTTTAACAGTACTCGACCTGCTCTTAACTGAATTTCTCCTGTTCAATACGCCGTAGTCTTCAGTCTTCTGGTATATATTGTCGTGCTTAATCGCTCTTACATTTAGTAGAATTATTAAAACTTCATTTTTTATTTTCGTTGTTCATCGTATTCCTGTTGAAAACGTTTTTTTGTTGTTGTTGTTGTTGCTACGTCTCCTTTTTTCTTGCATATTCCTGTGTTTCTTTCCTTTGTGCGTGATTTCCTCATCAAAATAACTTTCAAATAACTCATTTTGACTTTAAACTAATTGATCTTAATTCTTATTTTTTTTCTTTCTGCAGTCCTTTGGTTCACATGATCTTCAAAAGAAATAAAACCTTTTTGTTTCCCGTTTCAAACATCCTCTCCAAAATATACTGATGTCAAGGACGATAATCCTGATGTCAACAAGAACTGAATTTCTACACGAAAGAGATCAAAAAAAAAAAAAAAAAAAAAAAAAAAAAAAAAATCCTATCACACCAAGAAGAAATATGTAAACACGATATATTCAAGTCACAAAATCTGCTCTTGTCTCCTGTCGCATTTTTCACACCAAAGGGGAAGTGTTATGCAAACATAAATCTCACATGAATAGCAGAAATGTAGCCGAACCTGTAAAAGTGACTCGAACGTAAACTATTGCTCAGTCATGTCACGAGATGAGAGACATGTGAGGGTGGGTAGGGTGGGGTGGGGGGGGGATGCCTATTCTTAGTCTCTCTCTCCAGACGCATCCACGTATATGTCCGGTTTGATTTCTTGAATTCTGAATAAAATCCTTATCTTTGTTTCCGTTGTTGTCGACGTTTTTATTATTATAGTGTTATTGTCATTATCAATTTTGTTCTAATCATTACTATCATTATTATCATTATTGTCATTGTCATTATTATCACTGTTAACCTTATGATTATTACCATTATATTAATAATGATAATAATAATTATTATTGTCATTATAATGATGATAATAGTCACTATTATCATCACCATCATCACTATCATTATCATTATTATTATGATATTATTATTGTCATTATTATAATTATTGTCATTAATATCATCATCGTAATTATTATTACAATTAGTATTATTATCATCACCATTATGATTATCATCACTACTTTTCTTATCATTATCATTTTAATAATAATAATCATCATCATTAGTATTACTACTCTCATTACTATTACCATCATCATTATCATGATAAAGTCACCAAGATCACCATCATTACCATTATTGAAAGCGATATTATTAATGAATTCTTAACTTCATCATGATCAATAAGACCTGCTTCATAATTAATTAGATTGGATGAATATTATCCTCCACCAACTGTGATTCACGAAGATGTCTAAATCATAGAACAAGTGACTAAAAGAATAATAAAATCTTAAAAGTAATGTAAAACTCCTCATTCTATTTCGAAATCTTAAACATTTCTCCATATTCATTCGAATTCCCAAACCACGTGTCATTCACTCGAACCTGAATAAAATATAAAAATAGAAAAAAAAAAGAATGGAATGAAAGAAAGGACAGATACCTAAAGGAGACATCCCAGACATGATTTATCGATTGCAAAGATTGCAAAGACAATGAGCTTCCGGCAAAGTCTCTCCCAGGACCTCCACTCTGAAGAGGTTTGAATTTCCTACACAGTTAATGCCCAAGAAACCAACGTTCATAGGACGCTGAGGCCAACAAAAGATACGTTCGGTTATTTCGAAAAGAAAAAGAAGAGAGAAATTAGACTGGCAGATGGAAGATATAATGAAATTGTGAAGATATTTGATTTGTTTGGAAGCCTTAGTTTATATAAAAAAAGAAAAAACA
>BOPN01001838.1:114250-116750 GCA_017312705.2 Penaeus japonicus
CATTGTTTTACACATATACGTACCATCAAGGTTCAAGAATAATATTAGATTTTTATTTATTTATTTATTTATTTATCTATTTTTTTGGGGGGGGGTTGGGGGGGGGTCAGTGTTAAATATCAATTGGAATTATAAATGTGAATAGCTAATACTTCAATTAACTTATCAATATTCTAATTTAATTAATTGTGTAGAAAAATGCATTTTATTTTTAATCTCTTGCTTTTTTGTTTAACACGGATTAGAATATAAATCAATATGAGTTGTATGGTTTCTCTTTTTCTTTAATTTTGCTGATCCTGCATCGTCAGATATTTTCTTTTGTGATGATGACTTGGCAGTTTCTATTGAGTTTCTATTTTTATTCTCTTCTGTTCTCTTCTCTTCTATTCTATCTTATTCTATTCTCTTCTCTTCTCTTCTATTCTATTCTATCTTATTCTCTTCTCTTCTATTCTCTTCTATTCTATTCTATCTTATTCTCTTCTCTTCTCTTCTCTTCTATTCTATTCTATCTTATTCTCTTCTCTTCTCTTCTCTTCTATTCTATCTTATTCTCTTCTCTTCTCTTCTATTCTATTCTATCTTATTCTATTATCTTCTCTTCTCTTCTCTTCTATTCTATCTTATTCTATTCTCTTCTCTTCTCTTCTATTCTATTCTATCTTATTCTCTTCTCTTCTATTCTCTTCTCTTCTATTCTATCTTATTCTCTTCTCTTCTATTCTATCTTATTCTCATCTCTTCTCTTCTATCTTATTCTATTCTCTTCTCTTCTCTTCTATTCTATTCTATCTTATTTTATTCTCTTCTCTTCTATCTTATTCTATTCTCTTCTCTTCTCTTCTATTCTATCTTATTCTATTCTCTTCTCTTCTATCTTATTCTCTTCTCTTCTCTTCTATTCTATTCTATCTTATTCTCTTCTCTTCTCTTCTATCTTATTCTCTTCTCTTCTCTTCTATTCTATTCTATCTTATTCTATTATCTTCTCTTCTCTTCTCTTCTATTCTATCTTATTCTATTCTCTTCTCTTCTCTTCTATTCTATTCTATCTTATTCTATTCTCTTCTCTTCTATTCTATTCTATCTTATTCTATTATCTTCTCTTCTCTTCTCTTCTATTCTATCTTATTCTATTCTTTTCTCTTCTCTGCTATTCTATTCTATCTTATTCTATTCTCTTCTCTTCTCTTCTATTCTATTCTATCTTATTCTCTTCTCTTCTATTCTATTCTATCTTATTCTCTTCTCTTCTCTTCTATTCTATCTTATTCTCTTCTCTTCTATTCTATCTTATTCTCTTCTCTTCTCTTCTATCTTATTCTATTCTCTTCTCTTCTCTTCTATTCTATTCTATCTTATTCTCTTCTCTTCTATTCTATCTTATTCTCTTCTCTTCTCTTCTATCTTATTCTCTTCTCTTCTCTTCTCTTCTATTCTATTCTATCTTATTCTATTCTCTTCTCTTCTATCTTATTCTATTCTCTTCTCTTCTCTTCTATCTTATTCTCTTCTCTTCTATTCTATTCTATCTTATTTTCTTCTCTTCTCTTCTATCTTATTCTCTTCTCTTCTCTTCTATTCTATTCTATCTTATTCTATTCTCTTCTCTTCTCTTCTCTTCTATTCTATCTTATTCTATTCTCTTCTCTTCTCTGCTATTCTATTCTATCTTATTCTCTTCTCTTCTCTTCTCTTCTATCCTATTCTATCTTATTCTCTTCTCTTCTCTTCTATTCTATCTTATTCTATTCTTTTCTCTTCTCTGCTATTCTATTCTATCTTATTCTCTTCTCTTCTCTTCTCTTCTCTTCTATTCTATCTTATTCTCTTCTCTTCTATTCTATTCTATCTTATTCTCTTCTCTTCTCTTCTATTCTATTCTATTCTATCTTATTCTCTTCTCTTCTCTTCTATTCTATTCTATCTTATTCTCTTCTCTTCTCTTCTATTATATTCTATCTTATTCTATTCTCTTCTCTTCTCTTCTATTCTATTCTATCTTATTCTCTTCTCTTCTCTTCTCTTCTATTCTATCTTATTCTATTCTCTTCTCTTCTCTTCTATTCTATTCTATCTTATTCTCTTCTCTTCTCTTCTCTTCTATTCTATCTTATTCTCTTCTCTTCTCTTCTCTTCTATCTTATTCTATTCTCTTCTCTTCTCTTCTATTCTATTCTATCTTATTCTCTTCTCTTCTATTCTATCTTATTCTATTCTCTTCTCTTCTCTTCTATTCTATTCTATCTTATTCTCTTCTCTTCTCTTCTATTCTATCTTATTCTATTCTCTTCTCTTCTCTTCTCTTCTCTTCTATCTTATTCTCTTCTCTTCTATTCTATTCTATCTTATTCTATTCTCTTCTCTTCTCTTCTCTTCTATTCTATCTTATTCTCTTCTCCTCTCTTCTATTCTATCTTATTCTCTTCTCTTCTCTTCTCTTCTATCTTCTTCTCTTCTCTTCTCTTCTCTTCTATTCTATCTTATTCTCCTCTCT
>BOPN01001838.1:119250-124250 GCA_017312705.2 Penaeus japonicus
AGTCCTTGAGGTTTCTACATTTCTCGAAGGAATATAAATTAAATGTAGAAAAATAAAAATTCTACAATCCTGAAGAATATGAAGATACTTAGGATGTCACGGCGAGGTCTATAATCTTTGGAAGAACAAAAAGCAAGTTGAAAAGAGTGCTATATATTCTTTGAAAGGATGCACATGGAGTTTTTGAAAGAATTGGTACTTTGGGGAGTCACTGAGAGTTTTAACGTTGCTTGAAGGAAACAGAGGAAGTACTTGAGGTTTTCACATTCCCGTAAAGAATATATATAGTGGATATTTGGATATTCTTTAAATGAAAACACATTGAGTTCTTGAGTATTCTACATTCCGGGATGTTAAATACAGTGAGTGTTTGAAATTTCTACATTCCTGGAAAGAGATAATATTGAGATTTCTACATTCCTAGTAGGAATACAAAGTGATTTCGTGAGAGTACTAGATTCTTTAGAAGAATTTATAGTGAGTACTTGAAATTTCGACATTTCTTCAGGTAAAACATTTTGAGTTTCTCTAAGTTCTACATTCTTGAGAAGTATACGTAATGAGATCTTGAGAGTTCTACACCCTTGGAAAGAATGTAGAGTGTGTACTAGTAATTTCTACAATCATTGGAAGAATGTATGGTGAAAATTTGATATTCCTACATTCCTGAAACAAATATATGGTGAATCCTTGAGATTCCTACATTCGTGGGAAGAAAATATGGAGACTCCTTAATTAATTTCCCTGCTTTCCTTGAAGGAATACCTTGAATCCTTCAGACTTGAAGGCGGGATTACAGCCAAAGATACTGCTCGAGGGTGATTGATTTGATTGGTTTTGCTTAAATCAGTGATTGGGGAAGTTAAACAATCATTCTGGCATTAGTTTATTGTCATATTCTATTATCAGGACATATTCAGAAATCTTGTTACGAACAGATAGGAAGGATCAGCGCTGCAGAGAGAAATGATTGGGGGTTTGGTTTCATATACACTAATCCTAATCAGTGCTTAGGTATTGTATTTGAAGATCCGTTCCGTGCGTCCGTGTCCCTTCTGCAATGTGGAAAGCCCTTCTTTGTGTGCAGGAACATGTGTACCTCCATGCTTTGGTTTTGAAACGGCTTGCAACATGTTATTGTTTGTCCCAGTAAATCACCTTTCCAAGCTGTAGCAGAACCCATGGAAACTGGTTGGTCAGGGAAACCAGAGCTTGACGTCTACGTGCAAGACAAACAAGGTGAAAACAAGAAAGCGGGAGAGATCTAGCATCTCTCTAGTATCTGTGGCGTAATATGTATGACCAGGTGCAGCCGACGTGTCCATAACAAGTTTCAACCACTATCTCTTGTTATGTGGATTATCGCTTATCGGCTTATCGGCACGAGTTGGTCAACCGGTCATAATAGGTCGTTGCGTGTGTACGTTCCTTGCAATGGGTCGTAACAGGTGGTTTTGTGGCGGCGTTTCCTATTATGGGTATGGCGTTTTGAGTGAAGGACTCGATCTGAGGTGCAATATTGCGTGTGCAACGTGTCGAGGAGCGTGGAGCATTGATATCAGTGAGTTTGATATCAGAATATATGAATCTTTCAAATAGGAATGTGAGGAAGTTGGTATATGGTATACTATACGCCCCCATCACGTACTCTTTGTGTTTAGTTTACAAAATCGTTCTATCGTACCCGACCTCTCTCCATTTTTTTTGACTTCCCATTATCAAAGGAATTATTAATACGTTTCCCCTTGCGAAGGATATGCTCACTCGCCCGTTTTTTTTTTTCTTCTTTTTCTGTTTAAACTACGCCCGGACAGACCCTGAGGGCGTGGAACTTTATTAAAATCTTGATGCGATGTCCATTACGAATGCTAGATTTGATGCAGACATCAAGGGGTTACGATCCCCCTTTTTTGTGTATATGAGGGAGGTATGATAGCCGATAACTTTGCGAAGGGGAGAGGGAAAGAGGCTGACAACTGGCTGGCCAGGGGAAGGGACAAGGGACGCAGGCACGTCGGATCGAGGCAGGCAGGGTTCAAATGAATAAAGTGCAAAAGTAAACATACGGTTGTGAATGCGTTGCTTTATGGATTCGTGCGTGTGGAGGTGGGTTGTTCTATGCGGATATATGGTCTGGGTGGATATTTGGGGATAATTTGGTTTTGAATGAGTTCCCCCCCCACCCCCTGTCCTTTCTCTCTGTCTCTGTCTCATTGTCTATTTCTCTCTCTCTCTTTTTCTTTTTCTTTATTTCTCTCTCTCTCTCTTTCTATCACTCTTTTACTCCATCCTCCCTCCCTCTCCCCTCTTTGTGTTTTTCTGCACCTTCCCTCTCTCTCTCTCTCTCTCTCTCTCTTTTTCTCTCCCCCCTCCTTCTCTCTCTCTTGCTCCACCCCCACACCCCACCCCACCCTCTCTCTCTCTTGTCTTTGATGCACCATCAGGCTCCTCATTTTTTTCTTCTTCACCTCACTCTCTCGATATCGTTTTAACTCACCCCCTCTGTCCGCCAGAAATAAAAACAGAAATAAAAATAACACCGCCATTTTGGATTACCAAACGTCGACTTAAAAGCATCAGGTTGGGCCGATCTCCCGCCTTCTCTTCAAAGTAAAATCATTCTCGCAGATCTAGACCAGTTTCGAATATATAGATATTTTTTTTTTCTATCCAATAAATTACCAAACTTTTCCCATTCCAATTCGACCTTTTATCGAAATGCCAAGTCGATGGTTCATTCTGAGAAAAAAGTTTCGTTCTTACTTCGGTTTAAGATTTGATTCCTTCTGCTTGGCGACCAGATTTTATGTGTGTGCGTATTTATGTTTATATATATATGTATATATATATATATATACATATATACATAAATATACACATATACATATACATACATATACATATATACACATACATACACATGTCTATATATATCTATATCTGTATCTATATCTATATCTATATCTATATCTATATCTATATCTATATCTATATCTATATCTATCTCTCTCTCTCTTTCTCTCTCTCTCTCTCTCTCTTTCTCTCTCTCTCTCTCTCTCTCTCTCTCTCTCTCTCTCTCTCTCTCTCTCTCTCTCTCTCTCTCTCTCTCTCTCTCTCTCTCTCTCTCTCTCTCTCTCTCTCTCTCTCTCTCTCTCTCTCTCTCTCTATATATATATATATATATATATATATATATATATATAAATTTGTATATATACATTTATATACATACATATATTATAAATTCATATACATACATACATACATACATATATACATACATACATATATATATATATATATATATATATATATATATATATATATATATATATATATATATATATATATATATATATATATATATATATATATATACATAAACACATATAGACAGTATGCCCAAATGATAGATATTTAACCTTCCACTCGTGCATAACAAACCACTTAGCCTAACTTCCCCTGAAACAGCTACGAACCCCACTTGACCTTATCCCCACCTTACCCTCCCATCCCACCACATACCCCTCCCATCCCTACCTCATCCCCACCCCAATCCCGCCCATCCCCACCTCAATCCCGCCCATCCCCACCCCATTCCACCCATCCCCCCTCCCATCTCCCGACCATCCCCTACCTCAATCCCTACCTCATCCCTACACTCAATCCACGCCCATCCCCTCCCCCCATCCCACCCATCCCCACCTCAATCCCACCCATCCCCCCCCCATCCCCACCCACATCCCCACCTCAATCCCGCCCATCCCCACCTCAATCCCGCCCATCCCCGCCCATCCCCCCCCCATCCCTACCTCAATCCCACCCATATCCCACCTCAATCCCACCCATCCCGCCCACCCCGAACCCTCACCGAAGCATTTCAAGGCCGCGGAAATAAAAGCCCGTAAAAGCATTTGAATATAATTTCGAGCCATAACTCTGCGGGTGTTCCTAGTCAGACTTCTTTCACGTTATTGCCATATAAATGTCGTTTCTTTGGTCGAGTCACAGACAAACGACTGGCCTGAATGCTCGGAGGATTTGCACAAATTCCCGCTGCTCCTCTCTCTCGCTTTCTGTTCTTTTGTTTCTCTCTGTTCCGTTTTTCTGTTTGTTTTTTTTTCAACTTGCTCTCTCTATGTATGTCTCTGCTTTTCTTTCATTTTTTTTTCTCTCTCTATTCTTCTATCTCTTTATCTGTCTTCCTCTCTATCTCCCTTCCTCCACCCTTCCCTCCCTCTCTCCCTCCCCCACCCCCTCTCTCCCTCCCCCACCCGCTTTTGTCCCTCCCCCACCCCCCCTCTCTCTCCTCCCCCCACCTCCTTTCTCCCTCCCCCACCCCCTCCCCCTCCCCCACCCCCTCCCCCTCCCCCACCCCCTCCCCCCCCCCTCCCCCCCACCTCCCTTTCTCCCTCCCCCCCCCCCTCTCTCCCTCCCCCACCCCCTCTCCCCCTCCCCACCCCCTCTCTCCCTCCCCCCCCCCCTCTCTCCCTCCCCCCCCCCTCCCCCTCCCCCACCCCCTCTCTCCCTCCCCCACCCCCCCTCCCCCACCCCCTTTCTCCCTCCCCCACCCCCTCTCTCCCTCCCCCACCCCCTCTCTCCCTCCCCAACCCCCTCTCTCCCTCTCCCACACCCCTCTCACCCTCCCCCCCCACCCTCTCTCCCTCCTCCCACCCCCTCTCTCCCTCCTCCCCCCCCCTCTCCCTCTCCCCCTCCTCCACCCCCTCTCTCCCTCCCCCACCCCCCTCTCTCCCTCCCTCACATCCCACCCCCACTGTACGAATCTGATCTAGATTACCGCATGTTTACCACATAGTGTTAATGACGCAAACATGGCGATGTTGGGAGAAGCACTAAGTAAATGTTGAGTCACACTTCTCTTTGTCTTTAACCTAAGCTATTTTATTGTTGATTGCGTGGAGAGGAGAATATTGGGTGTTTATCTATCTGACTATCTCCCTTTTCATGTGTGAGTGTGGTTGTGTATGTGTGTGGTTTTT
>BOPN01001838.1:156750-159250 GCA_017312705.2 Penaeus japonicus
CGTAAGTGAGTAAGGGAGTGAATGAGAGGGAGAGGTAAAGATAAATAGATCGATCGATAGATAGATAAGTAGGTATATATATAGAGAGAGATGTGAGAGTGAGTGGAGAGAGAGAGAGAGAGAGAGAGAGAGAGAGAGAGAGAGAGAGAGAGAGAGAGAGAGAGAGAGAGAGAGAGAGAGAGAGAGAGAGAAGCACATACACACACACACAAACACACACACACACACACAAACAGACACACACACACATACACATGCGTGCCAACAAGCACAACACACAAACACACTCACACAACAACAACAACAACAACACACACACACACACACACACACACACACACACAACACACACACACACACACACACACACACACACACACACACACACACACATCCATATAGGTGTCGGAAGCATCTATGATCACGCCACGTAGAGATCATTTGCGGTATCATTATAACCTCTGAAATTGCACATTTAATAAAATGTCCAAATTTGAATGCATTACGATATCTCTTAAAGGGTTGAGTACCTCAGGTGGCTTTGATCACTTCCAAGTAGTTTCCGACGCCGTCTCGATGGCTTCTCAACTTTATCGATTCCCTTGAACGCCTTTATGAAAATCCCTCAATCATCTTGTGAGAGAGAGAGAGAGATAAAAACTGGATCCTTCTCTCTTTGTCTCTCTCCCTTTCTATTTATTTATTTTTTTTCTCTCTCTTTCTCTGTCTCTGTCTCTTTCTCTCTGTCTCTTTCTCTGTCTCTGTCTCTTTCTCTCTCTCTCTTTCTCTGTCTCTGTCTCTTTCTCTCTCTCTCTCTCTCTCTCTCTTTCTCTCTCTCTCTCTATCTATCTCTCCCTCCTTTCTCTTTTTCTTTCTTTAACGCAACGAGATACACACTTAAGACGCATACCCACCGCCTTAGTTATAGTTTAAAGCCACCACGAGAGGCGCTGCCTGATCAAGGGGAACATTCACACTGGCTTTGAGGCGTCCAGGAAGACCAGAAATTAAGCGCTGCTCTTCCTCTTCCTCCTCCTTCTCTTCTTCTTCTTCTTCCTCTTCTTCTTCTTCTTCTTCTCCTTTCGTCCCGTTATCTCCGATCTGATTACTCATCTCAACCTTCCCGGAAAGAGGTCGTGAACGCTGCTGAACAAACGTTTTCTCTCTCTTGTCTTCGCTCGGTGTCAGTTTTGTTTTGACTGTCACGTCGAGTCCGCCATAGCCGTTGCCAGATCGTGTTTTTTTTTTTTTGTTTTTTTTACCTCCAATCCATCCAGTTCAGTTTCTTAGAATTTAGTTCTCTTAAAGTAATCAAATGTAGGATTCAAAGACGATATCTATTTTTATTATCTACTCAGGTTTCCAAATATCCTTAATATGCAAATGAGATGATATTTCTGACTCGGGTAGGTTTTGATTTTAATCTGTGGAAGTCGAGGGAAAAACTGGAAGGACTCACGATTGTCACTAGGAATGAGGGCCAGCGAGTCCTATTCTGGCTATTCTCTCTTTTCTATCTTTGTTTTACTCTTTTTTATTCTCCTTCTCTCTCTTGCTCTCTTTCTTGTCCTTTCTCTCATTTCTTTCTTTCTTTATCTCTTTCTGTCCCTTCCTCCCTCTCCATCGCTATTTTCTTCCCTATTTCTCTCTCCTCTCTTTCTCTCTCTTTTCCCATGAACACCACGCACATGCCCACACATACATACTTTCTCTCTTTCTCTCTCTCTCTCTTTCTATTTCTCTCTTTTCTCGTGAACACACGCACACATGCCAACACACACACACACACACACACACACACACATACACACACACACACACACACACACACACACACACACACACACACATCTCTCTCTCTCTCTCTCTCTCTCTCTCTCTCTCTCTCTCTCTCTCTCTCTCTCTCTCTCTCTCTCTCTCTCTCTCTCTCTCTCTCTCTCACGTATACCCCCCCCCCCCACACACACACACACGCAAAAGTGAGAGAGAAAACCAAAACGTCTCTCCTTAATAAACACGAAACCAGCAGCCAGAGTCCAATAGAAGAGTAAACGTGTCGACACAGCAAGGTGAGCGAATTCACAACCATAAAAAAAAGAAAGAGACGGAGAGAAAGTGAGAAGCAGAGAAGCTAAGAGCGAAAAAACAAAAGGGTTGCTGAGAACGAGTTTCTGAAGCACGGAAAAGGGTGTACTGCAATCAAAAATTTAAATGTAATCACCCTGAATCTACGGAGAAACAGAATGGATACAGGGAAGCCATTCTACAGAGAAAAATGTGTTTAGTGTACATCCTATCTAGCTTCCTTGACCTTGACCTTGACCTTGAAAACTTAGTGTAAAGGAGTGGCCAAGGTTGTTATAATGTGTTTGTATGTTTTTTTTTGTATATGTTGTAGTTGTGTCTAGGGTTATGGGAGAAAAGGGGGCTATCCTTTTTAAGATTTGATGTGTAAATGTAGGATTTGGATGTGCAAGACAGAATACGTGATAAAGTGAAT
>BOPN01001838.1:209231-211731 GCA_017312705.2 Penaeus japonicus
TTCCAAAAGGAAATAGTTTTTTTTTTTTTTCGCTAGAACATTGGAAAGTTTCCAGGTATTTCTAAAGTTTTCTCATCTTTGAAGGTCACATAATTATATAATTTTCATTTATACATTGCGTTATATAATATTCAGATTTATACTGCTTTATACACACTTTATATATTATATGAAATTGAGTTAGATACCATTAAGCGTTACATAAAATCATTCAAAACTATGTAACTTTATGAGATCTGTCTTATAAACTGCGTAGTGCTTTATGATAATAGATCTCAAATTTTACTCTACAGATGAAAAAAAAATGATTTAGCAAGAACATCATCATTATATGCAAATCACCAGATCATATTCCCACTTTGCATATATATCGAATGAATGACATTATGATCTGGAGGTCATTAATAGAAGTATAATCAACAGACCTTATGAAATACGCTTTAAAATTTAAAAAATGATAAAAAAATTAAATATCTTTTCAAGCTTTTTTTTAACCTTTTATCAGTTACTCCGCTTTAATTCTAACACAATATAAAATCAAATACAACTTCTTTTGATCACATTTTGGTCACTTTCATTCACGCTCTGTGCCTTGGTCGTCGATGCAAATTACCTTAATCATTTTTCAATTTGCTTTAGGCAACGGACTTACATGGGTAAGCCCAAGGTTTGTCAATGTTAAATGTAGAAGCAATTTTGATGAAGAGAGAAATGAAAGAAGGGGCGAGGTAGATATGTAAATGGGCTGGGAGGTTGTTCAATGAATATGTAAGTATTTAGTACCGTATATGTCCATCTATGGAAACACGCACACTCACACACACACACACACATTTATTTATATATATAAGTGTGAGTGTGTGTGTGCGTGTGCGTGTGCGTGTGCGTGTGCGTGTGCGTGTGCGTGTGCGTGTGCGTGTGCGTGTGCGTGTGCGTGTGCGTGTGCGTGTGCATATGCGTGTGCGTGTGCGTGTGCATATGCGTGTGCGTGTGCGTGTGTGTGTGTAAATATACATATCTATATATGTGTATGTACATTATTACATTATCACGTATGATGACAGATAAAGCTTGTACAAAACAATCAAGAACGTTGTTACTTTATTCCACTTTGAAGATATAAAACATTAGAAAGATTTATCAAAAACAGTTTATAAACTAAAGTGAAACTAAAAGTGAAAGGAATAATAAAAGAATAAGTTGTACAGATGATTCTCACATAAAAAACACAAACGAAAATATATTCCATTTCTCGGGTAATCCTTCAGCGCATCACTCAAAGGTCATACAAAGACAAATGCAAATCAAGAAACAAAGAAAGAAAAATACATATATATGAAAAGAATAAAATCTTTCTCAAAATCCAACAGATTTGCAAATCGGATTAAGATCCCGATTTCAGCAATAGCAAGGGAGTCTCAACCCAACTCCACTGCAAGCTTCGAACCAGACTATCTAAAGTTACGAGATAAGCTAGCATTGGCGAGAGAGGAAGGAGGAGGAAGAGGAGGAGGAGGAGGAGGAGGAGGAGGAGGAGGAGGAGGAGGAGGAGGAGGAGGAGGAGGAGGAGGAGGAGGAGGAGGAGGAGGAGGAGGAGGAGGAGGAGGAGGAGGAGGAGGAGGAGGAGGAGGAGGAGGAGGAGGAGGAGGAGGAGGAGGAGGAGGAGGAGGAGGAGGAGGAGGAGGAGGAGGAGGAGGAGGAGGAGGAGGAGGAGGAGGAGGAGGAGGAGGAGGAGGAGGAGGAGGAGGAGGAGGAGGAGGAGGAGGAGGAGGAGGAGGAGGAGGAGGAGGAGGAGGAGGAGGAGGAGGAGGAGGAGGAGGAGGAGGAGGAGGAGGAGGAGGAGGAGGAGGAGGAGGAGGAGGAGGAGGAGGAGGAGGAGGAGGAGGAGGAGGAGGAGGAGGAGGAGGAGGAGGAGGAGGAGGAGGAGGAGGAGGAGGAGGAGGAGGAGGAGGAGGAGGAGGAGGAGGAGGAGGAGGAGGAGGAGGAGGAGGAGGAGGAGGAGGAGGAGGAGGAGGAGGAGGAGGAGGAGGAGGAGGAGGAGGAGGAGGAGGAGGAGGAGGAGGAGGAGGAGGAGGAGGAGGAGGAGGAGGAGGAGGAGGAGGAGGAGGAGGAGGAGGAGGAGGAGGAGGAGGAGGAGGAGGAGGAGGAGGAGGAGGAGGAGGAGGAGGAGGAGGAGGAGGAGGAGGAGGAGGAGGAGGAGGAGGAGGAGGAGGAGGAGGAGGAGGAGGAGGAGGAGGAGGAGGAGGAGGAGGAGGAGGAGGAGGAGGAGGAGGAGGAGGAGGAGGAGGAGGAGGAGGAGGAGGAGGAGGAGGAGGAGGAGGAGGAGGAGGAGGAGGAGGAGGAGGAGGAGGAGGAGGAGGAGGAGGAGGAGGAGGAGGAGGAGGAGGAGGAGGAGGAGGAGGAGGAGGAGGAGGAGGAGGAGGAGGAGGAGGAGGAGGAGGAGGAGGAGGAGGTGGAGGATGATGAGGAGGTGGTGGTGGTGGTGGTGGTGGGGGAGGAG
>BOPN01001838.1:216731-219231 GCA_017312705.2 Penaeus japonicus
TGGGGGTTGACAGCAAGAGGGATGGCGCTGGTGTGGTTTTAAAGGAAAGCCATGTTGAAAATGTGGTAGAACGGAAGAGTGTCTGATAGAGTAATAAGTGTGAAGTTGGAAATAGATAGAAAGGGTAATAATGAAACGCAAGTGTTTATGCACCACAAGTGAGGTGTGAGATAGAAGAAAGGGAAGAATTATGAGAGAATATGGATGAAATGATGAATGTTATCCCAATAGATAAAAGAGTGTTGATTGGGGCAGACTTCAATAGGCATGTAGGTCGAGGAAATGGGAGGGGGGGGGGGGGTGAGAGGGTAATGGGGACATGTGACCTCGGGGACCGGAACGCAGAAGGGCAGGGGATAACTGACTTTGCCAAAGGAATAAATTTGGCTGTGCTAAACACATACAGGGTGGAAGGTGCACACAATGTGTCAGAGGTGTAATCAGAAACAAAATAGCTCTATCTGTGATAAAGGGAAGAGAGTGAGCTCAGAAAGAAAGACTTAATGGTAGAGGCTGAAGAATGAAGAATACAGAATAAGTAATGCAGACGGTACAAACACTGGGAGACAGTGAGGAATTACCATATGGCTGAGAAAAAACTGCAAGGTGGAAAGAAGGTGGAAAAAAATATTTTAGAGAGCTGGTGAATGTGGAGGATTTAAGAGAGGAAATAATGGACATAGCTTATAAGGTATGGGGAGGGGGGGGGGGCATCCACTAAATGAAGCTAAGGTCAGGTGTGCTATGAAGAGGATGGAAAAAGGGAAAGGCAGTGGGACCAGATAATATTCCAGTGGAGGTGTGGAGATGCTGAGGGGATGTAGCAGTGATATTCCTAACAAGGCTATTCAATTAATAGAATCTTGGATGGGAGGAAACTACTTGAAGAGGGGAGAAGGAGTATCCTGACACCCATCTTGAAGAACAAGGGAGAGACGAAAAGTTGCACAAATTATCGTAAAATAAGTTAAAAGTATAGGGACGGCTAATAAGAATTGCACTGTGTATTTACGGACTCAGAGAAAGTGTATAATATGGTGCCAAGAGATGAATTGGGGTATGGCAAGAGGAAGTCTGGAGTGAACGAGAATTACGTAAGTGTAGTGCAGGATATGTACGAGAACAGTCGAACAATAGTGGGTTGCGCGGTCGGAACAATGCAATGGCTTAGTGTAGAGGTGGGATTGCACCAGGCATCGGCTCTAAGCTCTTTCCTGTTTGCAATGATTATGTTGGTATTAGGCAGGACTCTCCATGGTCTGTGTTAATTGCCGATGACATAGTGATATGTGGAGATAATTAGAGAGAAAGTGAAACTAACCTAACATGCACTTGAGTGAATCACAAAAAACACAGTAACGTGCACATAACAGAATTAATAATACTGCCACTAAATGAAAGGAAAAGCTTGCGACGTTTCGAACATTTCATGAAAGTTCCTCTTCAGGCGAAAGCAATCTTTCGCCTGAAGAGGAACTTTCATGAAAAAGTTCGAAACGTCGCAAGTTTTTCCTTTCTTTTAGTGGCAGTGTTATTAATTCTGTTATGTGCACGTTACTAGTCTAGATAGATAGATAGATAGATAGATAGATAGATAGATAGATAGATAGATAGATAGATAGATAGATAGATAGATAGATAGATAGATAGATAGATAGATAGATAGATAGATAGATAGATAGATAGATAGATAGATAGATAGATAGATAGATAGATAGATAGATAGATAGATAGATAGATAGATAGATAGATAGATAGATAGATAGATAGATAGATAGATAGATAGATAGATAGATAGATAGATAGATAGATAGATAGATAGATAGATAGATAGATAGATAGATAGATAGATAGATAGATAGATAGATAGATAGATAGATAGATAGATAGATAGATAGATAGATAGATAGATAGATAGATAGATAGATAGATAGATAGATAGATAGATAGATAGATAGATAGATAGATAGATAGATAGATAGATAGATAGATAGATAGATAGATAGATAGATAGATAGATAGATAGATAGATAGATAGATAGATAGATAGATAGATAGATAGATAGATAGATAGATAGATAGATAGATAGATAGATAGATAGATAGATAGATAGATAGATAGATAGATAGATAGATAGATAGATAGATAGATAGATAGATAGATAGATAGATAGATAGATAGATAGATAGATAGATAGATAGATAGATAGATAGATAGATAGATAGATAGATAGATAGATAGATAGATAGATAGATAGATAGATAGATAGATAGATAGATAGATAGATAGATAGATAGATAGATAGATAGATAGATAGATAGATAGATAGATAGATAGATAGATAGATAGATAGATAGATAGATAGATAGATAGATAGATAGATAGATAGATAGATAGATAGATAGATAGATAGATAGATAGATAGATAGATAGATAGATAGATAGATAGATAGATAGATAGATAGATAGATAGATAGATAGATAGATAGATAGATAGAT
>BOPN01001838.1:231731-234231 GCA_017312705.2 Penaeus japonicus
ACCCCCTCCTCATCCCTCCACACCCCCCTCACATCTTCCGCCTCACCCTTCCCCTTACCACTCCACACCAATCCCCCACCCTCCACCCCATTCCCTTCCACCCCCTTCCACCCTCTTCCACCCCCCTCATCCACCCCCCCACCCTAACCCAATCCCCTTCCACCCCTTTTCCACCCCTCCCACAACCCCCTCCCACAACCCCTCCCACAACCTCTCCCACACCACCTCACACATCCACACATCCACCCATCCATCCAGCAGACTTACAGTACAGTAAGCTTACAAGCTCATCCACCCAACGGACATGTAGAGCTCGGGTCAGTTCGCAGAGGAGTCATGCAGCGTGAAATTGCCCCCTTTAGTTTATGGGCGCGAGCTTCCTCCGCGCCGGTGAAATATTGGCCTGACTTTAACCCTGGGACGACGGGGGCGCGGAGGCGGGGGCGGGGGCGGGGGCGGGGGCGGGAGGGGGGGGCGAAAGTACCTTGTCCAGGGAGTGACACTTCGGATGCTGGCGGCGCGGTGCTGTTAGCGAACTTGGGGGAAGGGGAGGGGGGTGGAGAGAGGGGAGGAAGGGGAGGGAGGTGGAGAAGGAAAGGGGAAGGAGGGGGGAGGGGAGGGGAGGGGAGGGGGGAGGGGAGGGGAGGAGGAGGGGAAAGGAGGGAGGGAGGGGAGGGGGCTGGAGAAGGGGAGGGGAAGGAGAGAGGGAAGGAGGGGAAGAAAGGGGAGGGGAGGGGAGGGGAGGGGAAAGGGAAGGGGAGGAGGAAGGGAAGGGGAAGGGGCACAGGGGAGTTTGTATTACTATTTGGAAAGGATTTTTATTTTGGTTGAGTGTGTCTGTGTGTTTTGTGTCTCTCTTACGGAAGGATTTGTCATCTTTTTGAAGTGTCTTTGTCTTTTTTTCTGTCTGTCTGTCGGGGTTTTTCTTTTTGTTCTTTTTGGTTTATTTTCTCTACTTTTCACTCTTTCTTTCTTATTCTCTGTCTGTGTTGTCTGTTTCTATGTCTCTCTGTCTGTCTGTCGTTTTTTTAATGTTTGTTTATTTTCTCTATTTTTCATTCTTTATTTTCATTCTCTGCTTGTATCACTGTCTGTGTTGTCTGTTTCTATGTCTTTCTGTCTGTCTGTCTCTCTCTCTCTCTCTCTCTTTCTCTCGCTCTCTCTACCTCTCCTTCCCTCTCTCTCTCTCTCTCTCTCTCTCTCTCTCTCTCTCTCTCTCTCTCTCTCTCTCTCTCTCTCTCTCTCTCTCTGTCTGTCAAGGTCTGTGTTGTCTGTTTCTATATCTTTCTGTCTCTCTCTCTCTCTCTCTCTCTCTCTCTCTCTCTCTCTCTCTCTCTCTCTCTCTCTCTCTCTCACTCCCTATCTCTCTAACTCTCATACTCTCTCTCTCATTCTCCCCATCCCCCCCTCTCTCTCTCTCTCTCTCTCTCTCTCTCTCTCTCTCTCTCTCTCTCTCTCTCTCTCTCTCTCTCTCTCTCTCTCTCTCTCTCTCTCTCTCTCTCTCTCTCTCTCTCTCTCTCTCTCTCTCTCTCTCACTCTCTCTCTCCCACTTGCTCACTCATACATACCTGATCACGAAAAATGAAAAATGTGAAAGTGATTCCATCTAAATTGCCACATACAATTACGAAAATAATTCCACTAATAGTCAGGCTCTGTACTTTGTTATGCCATCTGCAAAATCTGCCATGCAATAATGAGTAATAGCGATACTTTTTCAGCCTTTCATTAGGGGGGGGGGGGGAGACCGGGGAGGGGGGGGGGGCAGACGATATCTACCTTTTGTATAATGATGAATTCTGTCGATAATTGAAAGAATGATATTTACTATATGTTTTGACTGGTTTTGAATGACTACATTTTATTTTTCGATTTTTTTTCGAGTTTGATTGGTATTATCAATTAAAAGTTTGTTATATATCATTTCACAAATGAAACCGTACCCCCCCCAGACCATCCCCCACCTCCCCCCACCCCCTCTGCCTCTCTCTCCCCTCCCTTGACTGTTCTGACTGACTGTGACAAGCCTCCCCTAATTATTATCATCATTTTGTTCATATTTGAATTCTGTTTGAGTTCGATTGGTATAACCCATTAAAAGTTTATATCATTTTGGGACCTCCCACCTCCACCCTATCCCCTCTCCTCCCCTACCCTTCCCCCCCCTTTTTTTTTTGAGCCTGCCTGACGATGATTAAAATGCAGCATCCATCACACCTCGGGCTGTCTAGTCCTCTGCCCTCATAAATCCTTTCATAAACCGACCGTCCGTGACCCGTGTCCCCCTCTCTCCATCCTTCCCCCCCTCCCCTCCCCTACCTCCCTCTTTCCCTCTACCCCCCCCCCCCCCCACCTCACCTCACCAACCTCTGGCACTGTTCCCTGCTCCCTGATCCTTTGGCACTGCTGCTCTCCATCCGCTCGCCTCATACTCTGGCCCCCTCATTCTTAGGCACTCCCTACTGGCCCCTTCCTCCTCTGGCACTGTTTTCTCCCCACT
>BOPN01001839.1:52500-60000 GCA_017312705.2 Penaeus japonicus
GTCTATCTAACATTTTTTAACCCGTGTGAGACTCATACTGAATTTATAACAATAACAATAGTGATAATTAAGATGATAATAATAACAGTGTTATTATAATGACAATCATATAAATAATAGTAAATGACAATGATGAATGAATGATAACACTAACAGTAACAAAGTAATTTTAATAATATCTAAAGTCAATGCTATTATAACAATAGTAATGATAACAATAATAACATGAATGATAAATATTATATTTATATATATCATTATAATATTATTAACTGCCATGTTGACACAAACAATAACAAAAGAGAGAAGAAAAAAATGAAGTAACGGGAAGCTAGATGATGCATCTCATCCCCTCAGCATCATCATCAACATCAGCATCATCATCCTCACCATCACCATCCTCATCATCATCATCATATTCCCCATCACCACCACTATCCTCATCATCACCATCATATTCACCATCCTCACCATCATCACCACCATCCTCCTCATCATGTTCACCATCCTCATCACCATCCTCACCACCATCATCACCATCATCATCACCATCACCATCATATTCACCATCACCACCACTATCCTCCTCATCACCATCATATTCACCATCACCATCATCATCAACATCACATCACCACCACCACTATCCTTATCATCACCATCATATTCACCATCATCATCACCATCATCACCACCATCCTCACCATTACCACCATCATCATCATCACCATCCTCATCCTCACCACCATCACCATCTTCATCATATTCACCATCATCATCACCATCACCCACACTGCGTTATCTCTCAAAACCAAAATCGAACCCTTGCTCCATAGGCCGGGAGGGAAAGGGTTAAAACACAAGGGAATGAAAAATATTCCAGATTATTGTCTGTGGCTTGGAATGGGGGGAGGAGGGGGAGGGGAGAGGGGGAGGAGGAGAGGGTGAGGGAGGAGAGGAAGGGGAAGGGAGGAGGAGGAGAGGGTGAGGGAGGAGAAGGAAGGGGAAGGGAGGAGGAGGAGAGGGTGAGGGAGGAGAGGAAGGGGAAGGGGAAGGGGGAAAAAGGGAGAGGGTGTGGGATGAGAGAAAGGGGAAGGGGAAGGGGGGAGGGAGGAGAATGGGGGAGGAGGAGTGGTTGTGGGAGGTGAGGAAGGGGGGAGGAGGAGAGGGTGAGGGAGGAGAGGAACGGGAAGGGAGGAGGAGTTAAGGGTGTGGGAGAAAAGGAAGGGACAGGGAGAGGAGGAGAGGATGTGGGATGAGAGAAAGGGGAAGGGGAAGGGGAAGGGGGAAGGAGAAGGGAGGAGAGAGAGGAGAAGAAGGGGGAGGGGAAGAAGGAGGGGAAACGAGCAACGTGTAATTGAGAACGATGCATAGGAGAGATTAAGCACTGTCTTGCATAGAGGGTTATTGGATGAATGGGATGGTCAGAGGGGAGGAAGAGGGAAGAGGAGAGAAATAGAAAGAGAGAGAGAGAGAGAGAGAGAGAAAGAGGGGAATGATAGGGAGGTTGAATTTCCACAGGCCAAAAGGGTTTTCTTTTAGATAAAGGATGAAAAGTTTTTTCTTTTTTTTTTTTTTTTTTTTTTGGGGGGGGGGGGGTGAAGACTGGATTAAGGATAAAAGGTTAAGTAATGAATAAATGAATGAATGAATTATGGTTTAAAGAGTAACTTTCATGCATTCATATATACATGAATGTGTATACAAACATATACAATGACGCAAACAAACATGCTTATAGATACACATGTCTTTGTTTGTATGTATTGTTTCCATATATTTCAACATACTAATAATCTTTATATTCCCCTTTATATACTTTCTTAACAATCTGTAATATCCAGAAAGAGAGAGAGAGAGAGAGAGAGAGAGACAGAGACAGAGAGAAACAGAGATAGAGACAGAGATAGAGATAGAGACAGAGAGACAGACAGAGATAGAGAGAGATAGAGACAGAGACAGAGATATAGAGATAGAGACAGAGAGAGATAGAGACAGAGAGAGATAGAGACAGATAGAGATAGAGACAGAGAGAGATAGAGACAAAGAGAGATAGAGATAGAGACAGAAATAGATAGAGACAGAGAAAGATAGAGGCAAAGAGAGATAGAGACAGATAGAGATAGAGACAGATAGAGATAGAGACAGAGAGAGATAGAGACAGAGACAGAAAGATATAGAGACAGAAAGAGGTAGAGATAGAGACAGAGAGAAATAGAGATAGAGACAGAGAGATAGAGACAGAGATAGAGACAGATAGAGATAGAGATAAAGACAGATAGAGATAGAGATAGAGACAGAGAGAGAGAGACAGAGAGAGATAGAGACAGAGAGAGATAGAGACAGAGAGAGATAGACACAGAGAGAGATAGAGACAGAGCGAGATAGAGATAGATACAGAAAGAGAGAGAGACAGAGAGAGACAGAAACAGAGAGAGACAGAGAGAGAGAGAGACAGAGAAAGAGAGATACAGAGACAGAAAGAGATAGAGACAGAGAGAGAGAGACAAAGAGAGAGAGAGAGAGATAGAAAGAGATAGAGACAGAGGGACACACACACAGAAAGAGAGACATACATAGAGAAAGAGCGAAAGATACAAACAGAAAAATGGAAAGAGATAGAGGCAGAGACACACACACACACACAGAAAGAGAGACATACATAGAGAAAGAGCGAAAGATACAGACAGAGAAATAGAAAGAGATAGAGACAGAGAGACAGAAAGTGGAAGGCAGAGAAAGCGAGGGGAAAAGATCACTAGAAACACGGTTAATTTCCCAATAAGACCAGAATAGAGAGAGAGAGAAAGGGTTAACTAATAAAAAAAATATGATATTCAATTTGAGTCAGGTAGCCATAAGGGTGGAAAGTGAGTTAGGAAATTAGTCAAGGGTGAGCATAAAGGGAGAGGTTTGGCAGTATGAAGGCAAGGAATGCTGTCCTTTTCTCTCGGGCCCACACTTTCTAATCTTGAGTAGTACAGAGGCTATGGGTGATATATTTATTTTTACCTTTCTTATTTTCCCTTACTTCTCTCTCCCTTCCTCCCTATCTCCCTCCTTCACTCGCCCATACATCCTTCCCTTCCTCCCTCCCTCCTCCCCTCACCCCTCCTTCCCTCCCTCCCTCCCTTACCCCTCCCTCCTTCCCTTACCCCTCCCTCCCTCCCTCCCTCCTTCCCCCCTCCTCCCGTCACCCCTCCTTCCCTCCTTCCCTCGTTCGAATTTATTACTAGAAAAAAATAATAAGTTTTAATGTGACACCGATATCCGACATGACGATCTAATCCTTTTAATTTTCTTTTTCTTTCTTTTTTATTTTCTTTTCCCCTCCCTCCCCCTCCTCTCCCCTTTCCCCTCCTCTCCCCCTTTCCCCTCCTTCAAGGTGGGGGGGAAGGGGGAGGGGGAAGTAGGTAGGGGAGAAGGAGGGAGGAGGTTGAAAGAGTGAATTGAGAGGGAAGAGAGAGAGAGAGAGAGAGAGAGAGAGAGAGAGAGAGAGAGAGAGAGAGAGAGAGAGAGAGAGAGAGAGAGAGAGAGAGAGAGAGAGAGAGAGAAAGAATGGATAAGGGGAAGTGGGTGGAGAGAAACGGGAGAAAAGGAATATAAGGAGAACAGGAGCAAAAAAAGAAGGAGAAAGACAGAGAGAAAGAGAGGGAGAGAGAGGGGGGATGAAGGATACATAGGAAAGAGAGGAATGAAGAGAAGAGAGAAAGAGTAAAAAGAGAAAAAATGGCGAGAGAGAGAGAGAGAGAGAGAGAGAGAGAGAGAGAGAGAGAGAGAGATAGTGAGGATAGAAAGGTAAAAGAGGAATGGAGAGGAAGAGAGTAAAGAGATAAAAAAAATGACGAGAGAGAGAGAGGGAGGGAATAAAAAGAGAGAATAAAGAGAGAGAGAACTAGTGACGAGAGAGAGAGAGAGAGAGAGAGAGAGAGAGAGAGAGAGAGAGAGAGAGAGAGTGAGGATAGAGAGGTAAAGGAGGAATGGAGAGGAAGAGAGTAAAGAGAGAGAGAGAGAGGGAATAAAAAGAGTGAATAAAGAGAGAGAAAAATAATGACGAGACAGAGACAGAGACAGAGACAGAGAGGAACTAAAGGGGGAAAGAGAGAGAGAGGATAGAGAGGTAAAGGAGGAATGGAGAGGAAGAGAGTAAAGAGAGAGAGGGGGGAATAAAAAGAGAGAATAAAGAGAGAGAAAAATAATGACGAGATATATATATATAGAGAGAGACAGAGATAGAGAGAGAGGGGGGGAAGAGAGAGAAGGAGAGAGAGAGAGAGAGAAGGAGAGAGAGAGAGAGAAAAGGAGAGAGAGAGAGAGAGAAGGAGAGAGAGAGACAGACAGACACACAGAGACAGACAGACAGACAGACAGACAGAGAGGAACTAAAGGGGGAAAGAGTGATGAAAGCCCGCGTGATGAGTTGCAACTAAATTACACCTGTGCGCGTGGATGATGACAAGAAACCCGATTCCATTAATCAGACATGAGAAAACATGAATTTATGATGATTCTGCTCTTTCATTACCTAAGTTGGGTGAGCCCGTCATTTTCCTAATTGAATCAACGGGACTATTTTCGATCATCGCAGGGCGGCCGGACGCGGTGGAATAATTTGCCTTTTCGAAATTGTGTTTTTCTCTTTCTCTCTCGCTCTCGCTCTCGCTCGCTCGCCTGTTCTCTCTCTCTGTCTATCTCTCTCTCTTTCTCTCTCTCTCGCTCACTCGCTCGCCCATTCTCTCTCTCTCTCTCTCTCTCTCTCTATCTATCTATCTATCTATCTATCTATCTATCTCTATCTGTTTGTCTATCTATCTATCTCTATCTGTCTGTCTATCTACCTATCTTTCTTTCATATCTTCTCTTCTCTTCTTTTTTTTCATTTACTCTTTTGTTTTGTCTCTCTGTTTGTCTGTCAGATTTTTTTTCTCTCTCTCTATCTCTATTAAATCTATATGTCTATCTATATATATCTCTCCCATTCTCTCTCTCTCTCTCTCTCTCTAATTCATGATGTGATTTCCGCGTGTGATTATATGCTTCTCTGAAGATTCAATGAGTCGATGTTCTGCTGTTTCGTTTTTCTGTTTTGTGCCATATTTTTTGGGGGTGGTGGAGTGGGGGTAGGGGAGTGGTGTGGGGGTTAGGGGGGAGATGAAAGGGGGTTTGGGGGGAGTTAGGGATCTGTCTGAAATCGTTTATTGACGTTCGTATAAGTTATCTCTCTTTCTTTCTTTCTTCCACCCTCTCTTTCTCTCTCTCACATTCTTTCTTTCTCTCTCTCTCTCTCTCTCTCTCTCTCTCTCTCTCTCTCTCTCTCTCTCTCTCTCTCTCTCTCTCTCTCTCCCTCTCTCTGTCTATCTCTCTTTCCCCCCCCTCCCTCTCTCTATCTATCTATCTCTCTTTCTCCCCCTCCATCTCTCTCTCTCTCTCTCTGTCTACACACACACACACACACACACACACACACACACACACACACATCCTCAAACACGAATTTATCAACAAAACAAGATAAAAAAAAATATATATCAGGCATTGCAATACATCTGACCACTGGCTTGCAAACGAAAAGCGATCAACTCCATTTTCCTTCTCTTGTTTTCACTAAATGCAACATACACGATTCAGCATGTGGTGTGTGTGCAATCCTTTATTCAATAGAGGACTCTTGTTCCTTTCCCTCGCTGATGAACATTTGGACATTTGGGGGAAAGGTGTTCATCATCCTCTTTCTGTTTCTCTGTTCTTATCTGTCTCTCTCTTTCTCGAACTCTGTCTATCTGTCTCTGTCTCATTCTTTCTCTCTCGGTCTCTGACTGTCTCTCTCTCTCTCTGTCTCTGTTTATGTCTCTCTTTCTCTCTTTCTCTTCTTCTCTCACTCTTCTCTCTCTTTCTATCTCTCTCTGTCTGTCTGTCTGTCTCTGCCTCTGTCTCTCTCTCTCTCTCTCTCTCTCTCTCTCTCTCTCTGTGTGTGTCTGTCTGTCTCTGTCTCTCTCTCTCTCTCTCTCTCTGTCTCTCTCTCTCTCTCTCTCTGTCTCTGTCTGTCTCTCTCTGTCTGTCTCTCTCTCTCTCTCTCTCTCTCTCTCTCTCTCTCTCTCTCTCTCTCTCTCTCTCTCTCTCTCTCTCTCTCTCTCTCTCTCTCTCTCTCTCTCTCTCTCTCTTTGTGTATGTAAGGGAAATGTTGTATTTCTCAATGGGGAAGAGGGGCTTTTGTCGAAAACCTATTTTTTCTTGATGGGTATACTTTTTTTTTTTTTTTTTTAGAGGGGGGTGGTAATCATTGCTCCTGTTATTCAACTTGGAAGTGTGAGTATGAAGTAAAACAGGAAAAAATGCGGTACAGGAGGTGATTAGAATTGATCGTTCTCCCTGGCGTTCGGTGTGAGGAGAGAGTGAAAGAGAGAGAGAGAGAGTAAGAAAGAAAGAAAGAGAGAGAGAAAAAAAAGTAAGAAAGGAAGAAACAGAGAAAGTATGAAAAAAGAGAGATAAGTAGAGAGAGAGAGAGAGAGTAAACAAGATAGAAAGAGAGAGAAAAAAAGAAAAAGAGAGATAGAGTGAAACTAGTTTTTGATACCCCTTCCTTGACTTTCCAATACACTTATACATACCTCCAGTCACTCAAAAAAAAAAAAAAAAAAAAAAAAAAGTAAAACCCAACCCTTGCCAAAATTTTAAACCCGGAGGTGGAGCTCCGAATGATCGTCAGCACAAACGGTCAGTCAGTAGTCAGGAGTCAGGAGTCAGGACTCAGCAACCAAATTTATATGTTGTGATATGCACCCATGCTATTAAGCGGAGGTCCTTTGTCTCACGAGTCGGAGGCAATTAGGTCGAATTGGCCCTTGTATTTCACAGAGATCAAGCCTTTAGTGAAGGAGGAGGAGGAGGAGGACGAGGAGGAGGATGCAAGAGGTCGTATAAGGTCAGGTTAGGTCGGGGAAGGGGAAGGTAGGGGGGTAGATGAGGGGAGGGTGGGAGAGGGGGAGTAAGTGAGGGGAGGAGGGGAGGGGAGGGGGGAGGGTGGGGATGAGGGGAAGGAGGGGGGGATGAAGGGGAGGAGGGGGAGGGTGGGGATGAGGGGAGGGTGGTGATGAGGGGAGAGAGGTGGTGGTAATGGGGGAGGTACCTTGGGAGGATGGAGGGGGGGGGGTTAAGATGGAGGAGGAGGATGGGAAGGAGATGAAGGAGGAAGTAGACGAGTACAAGGAGGAGGAAGAGTAGATAGAGGAGGCGGAGGAGGAGAAGAGGAAGAAGAGGAGAATCTTTGATCTTTCTTTCTTTCTTTTATATTATTTTCATTTATTTATTTTTTCTTTTTCATCTTTATTTCTTTTTCTTTTTTGACTTTTTCTCTCTTTATTCTTGCCTTTTCTTCTTCATTTTCTTTATTTTTTGTCTTTATCTCTTTCCGTTTTCTTCGCTTTTATTTCTTTTCATTTTGTATTTCTCTTTAATATTTCATTTTTATCATCATCTTCCATATTTCACTTTTTTATTTGA
>BOPN01001839.1:67500-82500 GCA_017312705.2 Penaeus japonicus
GGGTTGAGGAGGAGGTGGGTTGAGGGAGTGGGGGAGATAGGGAGGGGGGAGGGAGGTGAGGGAGGGTTGAGGAGGAGGGTTGAGGGGGTGGGGGTGAGGGAGATACTGAGGGGGGAGTAGGATACATATGCATATACATGTATGGGTGCTGAAACAACACACACACACATCCATATGCGTCCATACACACAAACACGCAGAAGTACACGTACACATACACACGTAAAGAAACATATTTGTAACTGCTTTTATCTATTTACTTATTTATTTATTTATTTTGATTTCCCAAATATAGCACGAATCTTGTAATATATATTTCTTCAAAGACACTCCACTCCACTCCTTGCCCCCCCCCTCACCCTCCCCACTCCTATCTTCCCTCTCCTTTGTCCCTCTTTCGCCCTTCCCCCCCCCTTCCCCCACTCCCACCCTTCCCTCACCTCTACCCCTCATTGCTCCCCCCTCCCCCCTACATTTCCTTCTCTCCTTCCTTGTTACTTCCCTTTCTTCCTTCCTTTTAATTATCCTCCTCTCTCTTACCAGCTCCCCTTCTTCTTAACCTTCCTTTCCTTCTTCATTTCTTTTTTTCCCCTTCCCCTTTACAATTTTCCCACTTCCCCCCCTCCCCTCCTTCCCCAAACCACCCCCTCCCCTCCCCCTCTCCCTTAATCATCTCCCTCCACTTCCTCCCCTCTCCCCTAACCATCCCCTCTCCCCTCCCCCTCTCCCCTAACCATCCCCCCTCTACTTCCTCTCCTCTCCCCTTCTTCCCATCCCCCCTCCCCTTCCTCCCTTTTCCCCTAACTACCCTCTCTCCCCTAACCATCCCCCTCTCCCCCGTCCCCACCCCCTTCCCCCCTCCCCTCCCCCATCTCAACAGAAAGGTCAGGAGACATGTTAGGCATCCTACGAAAGAGGCTGTGAAGCTTCCTGACTTTTATGTCCTGTGATCTGCCTGCCTGGGGTGACCTTAGTTTGACCCGCGGCGGAGGGTCAACTCTTCTCGCGGGGGTCACGTGCCTAGCCTCTTCTTCTTTTCTTTCTTTTTCTTCCTTTTTTTGTTTGTTAATCTTGTTTTTTTTTTTGTCTTCTTGCGTTTCTGTCCCTGTCCTTATTTTGTCACTGCTACTTTATTTGTTTTTGTTTTTTTTCTTTATATATATGTATTTTTGTTCTTCTTCTTGCTCTTGTTCTCCTTCTTTACCTTCTCTTTTTTTTGTTTTGTTTTTCTGTTCTATTATATTTTGTCTTACTATAACCGGTGTATTACTTTCATCTCTCTCATTCATCTATGTCTATTTACCTATCTATCTACTCCTTCTTTCTCTCTCTCTCTCTCTCTCTCTCTCTCTCTCTCTCTCTCTCTCTCTCTCTCTCTCTCTCTCTATATATATATATATATATATATATATATATATATATATATATACATATATATATATATCTCACCATCTCTCTCTATCTCTATCTTTCCTTCTCTCTCTCCTCCAATTCTCTCTTTCTGCATTACTCTCTCTCTCTCTCTTGAAGAAAAAAAACATAAACAAACCCGCAAAGACCTTTTGTCTAGAACGTATTCACATTTCTTTGCCGCAATTACCTCGTATTTGCTCCTCCAATTTGCCTGTTGTTTGATCACTTAACCGACGGTGTGTCCCTTCCTGCGCACGTGTGTTGACCAGAGCGCATGAGTTTGACCTTTGACCCTCTGACCTCGTGACCTTCCCCAAACGAACGAAGGGAACCTGTCCGAATGCCTGTCCGATTCTCGATTCACGATTTCCTGTCGGTCCGTCGTAGGCTTCGGTTTCGTGGTTTTGTTCGGATGTGTTTCAGTGGCTTCGTTCTTGTTTTTTTTTTTTTTTTTTTACCAGATTTTATTGTTAATTTTGGTTATGGTATTTGTTTCTTTGTTATTGTCATTGTTGGTGTTGTTATTATCATTATTATCATTTGTTTTATTTCATTATCATTAGCATTATTATCATTATTATTATTGACACAATGATTATTATCATAATTTTCAAGATTATCATATTATCAGTATCGTGATTATCATAATCATTATTACCATCATCACTATTACTGTAAACATCATTATCATTATTATTATCATCATCCTCATTATCATCATTATAATCATCATTCTTATTAC
This sequence comes from Penaeus japonicus, assembly GCA_017312705.2. Classification (NCBI taxonomy): domain Eukaryota; kingdom Metazoa; phylum Arthropoda; class Malacostraca; order Decapoda; family Penaeidae; genus Penaeus; species Penaeus japonicus. The sequence goes on from BOPN01001839.1 coordinate 69,656, forward strand.
TATCATCATTATTATTATCCTCAGTGTTATCATTATCATAATTAGCATTACTATTGTTGTTGTCATTAATGCTATCATTATCATTATTTATTGTTTTTTTTTTTTATATAATTATTCATTGGCGAAAGAGAGCTTGTAAGGGAGGGAGAGAGAGAGAGAGAGTAGAGAGAGAGAGAGAGAGAGAGAGAGAGAGAGAGAGAGAGAGAGAGAGAGAGAGAGAGAGAGAGAGAGAGAGAGGGGGGGGGAGGGAGAGAGAGAGAGAACGAGAGAGAGAGAGAGGTGGGATAGGGGGGGGGGTGAAGAGTTATATTCCTTTGGCAAATACATATACTGAGAGGTATAAACCTCTTTGACATGTTACGAGACATTTTTTTTTCTTCAAAATCTTTAAGAAAAGATAATTCAGTACAACAATGTAGATTTTCCCTCCTTGCCTCTCTCTCTCTCTCTCTATCTATCTATCTATTTATCTATCTATCTCTCTCCTCTCTCTCTCTCTCTCTCTCTCTCTCTCTCTCTCTTTATTTCATTCTCTCTCTTGCTCTTTCTCGCTCTCTCTCCAGACAATTTCCCTCATTGCCTCTCTCTCTCTCTCTCTCTCTCTCTCTCTCTCTCTCTCTCTCTCTCTCTCTCTCTCTATTTCATTCTCTCTCTTGCTCTTTCTCGCTCTCTCTCCAGACAATTTCCCTCATTCTCTCTCCTCTCTCTCTCTCTCTCTCTCTCTCTCTCTCTCTCTCTTTATTTCATTCTCTCTCTTGCTCTTTCTCGCTCTCTCTCCAGACAATTTCCCTCATTGCCTCTCTCTCTCTCTCTCTCTCTCTCTCTCTCTCTCTCTCTCTCTCTCTCTCTCTCTCTCTCTCTCTCTCTTCATCTCTTTCCCTCTCTCACCCTCCCCTCACTCTCTCTCTCTCTTCCATCCTCCCCCTACCCCCCCACCCCCTCCCCCATCACACTATCTCTCTAATATCAACTTTTTGATTGACACGTTTTAAAAACCGGATTGGATCGCAAAGTGAACTTAAAAAAACGAGTCTCTGCACTTAGGACTTGGGTTCACTGTATACTTAAGGCAGGTACACACTTAAGTTTCCTTTCGTATTGATATTGATAGATTGTGTATTGTCATAAAATCTTGTATTAATGTTTTGAAGAGGAAAACATCCAAGACTTGTTGATTTTATTACTTTAGGTATTTGGGTTGTAAGGGTTCTGTGAGCACAAGGGACCCCGATAGGCGGCTTAGGGGCCAGAACTGGGCCCCGTTTGGTCCCTCAAAATAAAAGCAATTATCCCCTCCCAGATTCAATTACTCGGGTGCCGGTGTAGAGGTTACGCGTTGGAGAGGTAATATAAAAACCATGGCAAAAGCATCATCAGTAATAATGTCAGCAGTAACAATACTAATAAAAGTGATAATCGTTAATAAAAAAAATAATAATAATTCTTAAAAAAGTGACTATAATAAAAGAGCAATGATAAAAAGCGAAGTTATTTTCTTAAGCAGTTCCAGATGTGATCTCTTTCTATTATTTACAGCCGTTCCAGCTCCTAATTGTGGCAAGTAACGTAAGAAATACGGGCTCATAGGTCACCTTTGTGATGAATTTCCGGCTAGGGGCACTCCAGGCTGTCTCTCAGGAAGGGTATTGACCACACCAAAGTCGGGCTGACACTGTTTATTATTCATAATCCAGGCTTTATGAACCTGCAATTAGGACATACATTTTCTTTTCAGTATCTAGATAATATTATGTTAATAATGGCACCTTTAATCGAAAACTAAATAGATAGTAAATACGAAGCTAATTTAAAATAATTAATAACTATGATGAGAAAAATAAAATAGAACTAAAACAACACGAAATGAAATATCAAAAGATGTAGTGACTAAAATTGGACTTTTAAGATATAAAATATAAGCAAAATTATAAAAACAGGCTCGGGTGAAAGCATAAAAGATAACAAAATAAGGTAAAACACATCAAACATAAAATTATGGAGAGCTAACCAGCTGCATATGCAAGATATTAAAACAAAAGAGGTCGCAGGCGAAAGTAAAAGAACGCCAAACAAGACGTTGCAAAAACGCTAAAAGGTTAACCTGCAGTTGCCAATTAGTAAATAAAATCAAAATAAAAAGGAACATGGCAATAAAAATCTAAAACTAGCCTAAATCTAAAGACAAACATTATCCAAATAAATCCACCTGAAGTATAAAACATCAAAATTAGATAAAACAATACTGATAAAATCTGATTACATCATCACGCTACTTGACAAGAACTGTGACAACCCTTACGTAAAATGCGAAAAATAGACAAATACATAAAACGAAAGGAAATAAATTAAAACAAACATAAAAAGGAAATGCCAAAATGAAAGTAAAGAAGGCTAAGACACGTAATGTGATGCCTGTAGCCAATCTGTATATGCGTGTGTGTGGGTGTGTGTAGCATCAGACGACAATGGTGGGTCATGATGGACCTGTGGAAAGGAACAGGAATGGGTAGAAAGGAGTAAGGATTTGACAAGCTAGGGTGGGATATGGAAGGAAGAGGTCTAGGTATGTGAGAATTAGGGAGTGAGGATGCGAGGAAAACGGGAGAGGAAACGAAGAAAACGGGGGTGAGGCTGCGCGGAACAGGGTGAGGATGCGTGGAACAGGGCGAGGATGCACGGAACAGGGCGAGGATGCACGGAACAGGGCGAGGATGCACGGAACAGGGCGAGGATGCACGGAACAGGGCGAGGATGCACGGAACAGGGCGAGGATGCACGGAACAGGGCGAGGATGCACGGAACAGGGCGAGGATGCACGGAACAGGGCGAGGATGCACGGAACAGGGCGAGGATGCACGGAACAGGGCGAGGATGCACGGAACAGGGCGAGGATGCACGGAACAGGGCGAGGATGCACGGAACAGGGCGAGGACGCAGTACGGAACAGGGGCGAGGATGCACGGAACAGGGCGAGGGGATGCACGGAACAGGGCGAGGGATGCACGGAACAGGGCGAGGATGCGCGGGACAGGGCGAGGATGCACGGAACAGGGCGAGGATGCACGGGACAGGGCGAGGATGCACGGAACAGGGCGAGGATGCACGGAACAGGGCGAGGATGCACGGAACAGGGGGAGGATGCACGGAACAGGGCGAGGATGCACGGAACAGGGCGAGGATGCACGGAACAGGGCGAGGATGCACGGAACAGGGCGAGGATGCACGGAACAGGGCGAGGATGCACGGAACAGGGCGAGGATGCACGGAACAGGGCGAGGATGCACGGAACAGGGCGAGGATGCACGGAACAGGGCGAGGATGCACGGAACAGGGCGAGGATGCACGGAACAGGGCGAGGATGCACGGAACAGGGCGAGGATGCACGGAACAGGGCGAGGATGCACGGAACAGGGCGAGGATGCACGGAACAGGGCGAGGATGCACGGAACAGGGCGAGGATGCACGGAACAGGGCGAGGATGCACGGAACAGGGCGAGGATGCACGGAACAGGGCGAGGATGCACGGAACAGGGCGAGGATGCACGGAACAGGGCGAGGATGCACGGAACAGGGTGAGGATGCACGGAACAGGGTGAGGATGCACGGAACAGGGTGAGGATGCACGGAACAGGGTGAGGATGCACGGAACAGGGTGAGGATGCACGGAACAGGGTGAGGATGCACGGAACAGGGTGAGGATGCACGGAACAGGGCGAGGATGCACGGAACAGGGGGAGGATGCACGGAACAGGGCGAGGATGCACGGAACAGGGCGAGGATGCACGGAACAGGGTGAGGCTGCACGGAACAGGGTGAGGCTGCACGGAACAGGGTGAGGATGCACGGAACAGGGTGAGGATGCACGGAACAGGGTGAGGATGCACGGAACAGGGTGAGGATGCACGGAACAGGGTGAGGATGCACGGAACAGGGTGAGGATGCACGGAACAGGGCGAGGGATGCACGAACAGGGCGAGATGCACGGAACAGGGTGAGGATGCACGGAACAGGGTGAGGCTGCACGGAACAGGGTGAGGCTGCACGGAAAAGGGTGAGGATGCACGGAACAGGGCGAGGATGCACGGAACAGGGCGAGGATGCACGGAACAGGGCGAGGATGCACGGAACAGGGCGAGGATGCACGGAACAGGGTGAGGCTGCACGGAACAGGGTGAGGCTGCACGGAACAGGGTGAGGATGCACGGAACAGGGTGAGGATGCACGGAACAGGGTGAGGATGCACGGAACAGGGTGAGGATGCACGGAACAGGGTGAGGATGCACGGAACAGGGTGAGGATGCACGGAACAGGGTGAGGATGCACGGAACAGGGTGAGGATGCACGGAACAGGGTGAGGATGCACGGAACAGGGTGAGGATAAGCGGAACAGGGTGAGGATGCACGGAACAGGGTGAGGATGCACGGAACAGGGTGAGGATGCACGGAACAGGGTGAGGATGCACGGAACAGGGTGAGGCTGCACGGAACAGGGTGAGGCTGCACGGAACAGGGTGAGGATGCACGGAACAGGGTGAGGATGCACGGAACAGGGTGAGGATGCACGGAACAGGGTGAGGCTGCACGGAACAGGGTGAGGCTGCACGGAACAGGGTGAGGATGCACAGAACAGGGTGAGGCTGCACGGAACAGGGTGAGGATGCACGGAACAGGGTGAGGCTGCACGGAACAGGGCGAGGCTGCACGGAACAGGGCGAGGATGCACGAAATGAGGGGTGAGGATGCACGGAACAGGGTGAGGCTGCATCGAACAGGGTGAGGATGCACGGAACAGGGTGAGGATGCACGGAACAGGGTGAGGCTGCACGGAACAGGGTGAGGCTGCACGGAACAGGGTGAGGCTGCACGGAACAGGGTGAGGATGCACGGAACAGGGTGAGGCTGCACGGAACAGGGTGAGGATGCACGGAACAGGGTGAGGATGCACGGAACAGGGTGAGGATGCACGGAACAGGGTGAGGATGCACGGAACAGGGTGAGGATGCACGGAACAGGGTGAGGCTGCACGGAACAGGGTGTGATGCACGGAACAGGGCGAGATGCACGGAACAGGGCGAGGATGCACGGAACAGGGTGAGGCTGCACGGAACAGGGTGAGGCTGCACGGAACAGGGTGAGGATGCACGGAACAGGGCAGGGATAATGAACAGGGTGAGGATGCACGGAACAGGGTGAGGCGCAGTGAAAACAGGGTGAGGGGATGCACGGAACAGGGTGATGCACGAACAGGGTGAGGATGCACGGAACAGGGTGAGGATGCACGGAACAGGGCGAGGATGCACGGAACAGGGCGAGGATGCACGGAACAGGGTGAGGATGCACGGAACAGGGTGAGGCTGCACGGAACAGGGTGAGGCTGCACGGAACAGGGTGAGGATGCACGGAACAGGGTGAGGATGCACGGAACAGGGCGAGGATGCACGGAACAGGGCGAGGATGCACGGAACAGGGTGAGGCTGCACGGAACAGGGTGAGGCTGCACGGAACAGGGTGAGGATGCACGGAAAAGGGTGAGGATGCACGGAACAGGGTGAGGATGCACGGAACAGGGTGAGGATGCGCGGGACAGGGTGAGGATGCACGGAACAGGGTGAGGATGCACGGAACAGGGTGAGGATGCACGGAACAGGGTGAGGATGCGCGGGACAGGGTGAGGATGCGCGGGACAGGGTGAGGATGCGCGGGACAGGGTGAGGATGCGCGGGACAGGGTGAGGATGCGCGGGACAGGGTGAGGATGCACGGAACAGGGTGAGGATGCACGGAACAGGGTGAGGATGCACGGAACAGGGTGAGGATGCACGGAACAGGGTGAGGATGCACGGAACAGGGTGAGGATGCGCGGAACAGGGTGAGGATGCACGGGACAGGGTGAGGATGCGCGGGACAGGGTGAGGATGCGCGGACAGGGTGAGATGAAGGAACAGGGTGAGGATGCACGGGACAGGGGGTGAGGATGCGCGGAACAGGGTGAGGGGATGCATCGGAACAGGGTGAGGATGCACGGAACAGGGTGAGGATGCACGGAACAGGGTGAGGATGCACGGAACAGGGTGAGGATGCACGGAACAGGGTGAGGATGCGCGGAACAGGGTGAGGATGCACGGAACAGGGTGAGGATGCGCGGGACAGGGTGAGGATGCACGGGACAGGGTGAGGATGCACGGAACAGGGTGAGGATAAGCGGAACAGGGTGAGGATAAGCGGAACAGGGTGAGGATAAGCGGAACAGGGTGAGGATGCACGGAACAGGGTGAGGATGCACGGAACAGGGTGAGATGTACCTAGCTAGGTGAGGATGCTGGGATGAGGTAGAGGATGCGCGGGATAGGGTAGATGCACGGAACAGGGTGAGGATGCACGGAACAGGGTGAGGATAAGCGGAACAGGGTGAGGATGCACGGAACAGGGTGAGGATAAGCGGGACAGGGTGAGGATGCACGGAACAGGGTGAGGATGCGCGGGACAGGGTGAGGATGCACGGAACAGGGTGAGGATGCGCGGAACAGGGTGAGGATGCACGGAACAGGGTGAGGATGCACGGAACAGGGTGAGGATAAGCGGAACAGGGTGAGGATAAGCGGAACAGGGTGAGGATGCACGGAACAGGGTGAGGATGCACGGAACAGGGTGAGGATGCACGGAACAGGGTGAGGATGCACGGAACAGGGTGAGGATGCGCGGGACAGGGTGAGGATGCGCGGGACAGGGTGAGGATGCACGGGACAGGGTGAGGATGCACGGAACAGGGTGAGGATAAGCGGAACAGGGTGAGGATAAGCGGAACAGGGTGAGGATGCACGGAACAGGGTGAGGATGCACGGAACAGGGTGAGGATGCACGGAACAGGGTGAGGATGCACGGAACAGGGTGAGGATGCGCGGGACAGGGTGAGGATGCACGGAACAGGGCGAGGATGCGCGGGACAGGGTGAGGATGCACGGGACAGGGTGAGGATGCGCGGGACAGGGTGAGGATGCGCGGGACAGGGTGAGGATAAGCGGAACAGGGTGAGGATGCACGGGACAGGGTGAGGATGCGCGGAACAGGGTGAGGATGCGTTGAGCAGGGATGAGGATGCTGAACAGGGTGGAGATGCACGGAACAGGGTGAGACACTGAACAGGGTGAGGATGCACGGAACAGGGTGAGGATGCACGGAACAGGGTGAGGATGCACGGAACAGGGTGAGGATGCACGGAACAGGGTGAGGATGCACGGAACAGGGTGAGGATGCACGGAACAGGGTGAGGATGCGCGGGACAGGGTGAGGATGCACGGAACAGGGTGAGGATGCACGGAACAGGGTGAGGATGCGCGGGACAGGGTGAGGATGCACGGGACAGGGTGAGGATGCACGGAACAGGGTGAGGATAAGCGGAACAGGGTGAGGATGCACGGAACAGGGTGAGGATGCACGGAACAGGGTGAGGATGCGCGGAACAGGGTGAGGATGCACGGAACAGGGTGAGGATGCACGGAACAGGGTGAGGATGCGCGGGACAGGGTGAGATGTGCGCGGGGACAGGGTGAGGATGCACGGAACAGGGTGAGGATGCGCGGGACAGGGTGAGGATGCACGGAACAGGGTGAGGATGCAGGGACAGGGTGAGAGGATGCACGGAACAGGGTGAGGATGCGCGGAACAGGGTGAGGATGCACGGAACAGGGTGAGGATGCACGGGACAGGGTGAGGATGCACGGAACAGGGTGAGGATGCGCGGGACAGGGTGAGGATGCGCGGGACAGGGTGAGGATGCGCGGGACAGGGTGAGGATGCACGGAACAGGGTGAGGATGCACGAAGAGTGAGGATGCATGAAACAGGGTGAGGATGCACGGAACAGGGTGAGGATGCGCGGGACAGGGTGAGGATGCACGGGAATAGGTGGGTGAGGGATGGGATAGGTGAGGATGCACGGAACAGGGTGAGGATGCGCGGGACAGGGTGAGGATGCACGGGACAGGGTGAGGATGCACGGAACAGGGTGAGGATAAGCGGAACAGGGTGAGGATAAGCGGAACAGGGTGAGGATGCACGGAACAGGGTGAGGATGCACGGAACAGGGTGAGGATGCACGGAACAGGGTGAGGATGCACGGAACAGGGTGAGGATGCCAAGGACAGGGTGAGGATGTGCGGACAGGGTGAGGATGCACGACAGGGTGAGGATGCACGGAACAGGGTGAGGATAAGTCGAACAGGGTGAGGATAAGCCGAACAGGGTGAGGATGCACGAAATCAGGGTGAGGGATGCACGGAACAGGGTGAGGATGCACGAACAGGGTGAGGATGCACGAACAGGGTGGAGATGTGCGCCAGCAGGAGATGCACTGAACAGGGTGAGGATGCGCGGGACAGGGTGAGGATGCGCGGGACAGGGTGAGGATGCACGGAACAGGGTGAGGATGCACAGAACAGGGTGAGGATGCACGGAACAGGGTGAGGATGCACGGAACAGGGTGAGGATGCACGGAACAGGGTGAGGATGCACGGAACAGGGTGAGGATGCACGGAACAGGGTGAGGATGCGCGGAACAGGGTGAGGATGCACGGAACAGGGTGAGGATGCGCGGAACAGGGTGAGGATGCACGGAACAGGGTGAGGATGCACGGAACAGGGTGAGGATGCACGGAACAGGGTGAGGATGCACGGAACAGGGTGAGGATGCGCGGAACAGGGTGAGGATGCGCGGAACAGGGTGAGGATGCACGGAACAGGGTGAGGATGCGCGGGACAGGGTGAGGATGCGCGGGACAGGGTGAGGATGCACGGAACAGGGTGAGGATGCGCGGGACAGGGTGAGGATGCACGGAACAGGGTGAGGATGCACGGAACAGGGTGAGGATGCACGGAACAGGGTGAGGATGCGCGGAACAGGGTGAGGATGCACGGAACAGGGTGAGGATGCACGGAACAGGGTGAGGATGCACGGAACAGGGTGAGGATGCGCGGAACAGGGTGAGGATGCGCGGGACAGGGTGAGGATGCGCGGGACAGGGTGAGGATGCACGAACAGGTGAGGATGCGGGACAGGGTGAGGATGCACGGAACAGGGTGAGGATGCGCGGGACAGGGTGAGGATGCACGGAACAGGGTGAGGATGCGCGGGACAGGGTGGAGGATGCACTTGAGCAGGTGAGGATGCACGGAACAGGGTGAGGATAAGCGGAACAGGGTGAGGATAAGCGGAACAGGGTGAGATGCACGGAACAGGGCAGAGGGATGTACGGAACAGGGTGAGGATGCACGGAACAGGGTGAGGATGCACGGAACAGGGTGAGGATGCGCGGGACAGGGTGAGGATGCGCGGGACAGGGTGAGGATGCACGGGACAGGGTGAGGATGCACGAAAGATAGGCAGTGAGGATGGCGGAACAGGGGTGAGGATAAGCGGAACAGGATGAGGATGCACGGAACAGGGTGAGGATGCACGGAACAGGGTGAGGATGCACGGAACAGGGTGAGGATGCACGGAACAGGGTGAGGATGCGCGGAACAGGGTGAGGATGCACGGAACAGGGTGAGGATGCGCGGGACAGGGTGAGGATGCGCGGGACAGGGTGAGGATGCGCGGGACAGGGTGAGGATGCACGGAACAGGGTGAGGATGTGCAGAACAGGGTGAGGATGCACGGAACAGGGTGAGGGTGCACGGAACAGGGTGAGGATGCACGGAACAGGGTGAGGATGCACGGAACAGGGTGAGGATGCGCGGAACAGGGTGAGGATGCGCGGAACAGGGTGAGGATGCGCGGAACAGGGTGAGGATGCACGGAACAGGGTGAGGATGCACGGAACAGGGTGAGGATGTGCGGAACAGGGTGAGGATGCACGGAACAGGGTGAGGATGCACGGAACAGGGTGAGGATGCGCGGAACAGGGTGAGGATGCACGGAACAGGGTGAGGATGCACGGAACAGGGTGAGGATAAGCGGAACAGGGTGAGGATGCACGGGACAGGGTGAGGATAAGCGGAACAGGGTGAGGATAAGCGGAACAGGGTGAGGATGCACGGAACAGGGTGAGGATGCACGGAACAGGGTGAGGATGCACGGAACAGGGTGAGGATGCACGGAACAGGGTGAGGATGCACGGAACAGGGTGAGGATGCGCGGAACAGGGTGAGGATGCACGGAACAGGGTGAGGATGCACGGAACAGGGTGAGGATGCGCGGGAGACAGGGTGAGGTGATGCGCGGGACAGGGTGAGGATGCACGAACAGGGTGAGGATGTGCGCGGGACAGGTGAGGATGCACGGAACAGGGTGAGGATGCACGGAACAGGGTGAGGGGATGCACGAACAGGGTGAGGATGCACGGAACAGGGTGAGGATGCCAGGGTGAGGATGCACGGAACAGGGTGAGGGATGCCGACAGAGACAGTGGACAGTGGGGTGAGGATGCACGGAACAGGGTGAGGATGCATGGAACAGGGTGAGGATGCATGGAACAGGGTGAGGATGAGCGGAACAGGGTGAGGATGCACGGAACAGGGTGAGGATGCACGGAACAGGGTGAGGATGCACGGAACAGGGTGAGGACGCGCGACGTGGGTGAGGATGCTCGGAACAGGGTGGAGGATGCGCGGGACAGGGTGAGGATGCACGGAACAGGGTGAGGATGCACAGAACAGGGTGAGGATGCACGGAACAGGGTGAGGATGCACGGAACAGGGTGGTGAGGATGCACGGAACAGGGTGAGGATGCGCGGAACAGGGTGAGGATGCACGGAACAGGGTGAGGATGCACGGAACAGGGTGAGGATGCGCGGAACAGGGTGAGGATGCACGGGACAGGGTGAGGATAAGCGGAACAGGGTGAGGATAAGCGGAACAGGGTGAGGATGCACGGAACAGGGTGAGGATGCACGGAACAGGGTGAGGATGCACGGAACAGGGTGAGGATGCACGGAACAGGGTGAGGATGCACGGAACAGGGTGAGGATGCGCGGAACAGGGTGAGGATGCACGGAACAGGGTGAGGATGCACGGAACAGGGTGAGGATGCGCGGGACAGGGTGAGGATGCGCGGGACAGGGTGAGGATGCACGGAACAGGGTGAGGATGGGACAGGGTGAGGATGCACGGAACAGGGTGAGGATGCACGGGACAGGGTGAGGGTGCACGGAACAGGGTGAGGATGCGCGGACAGGGTGTGAGGGATGCACGGGACAGGGTGAGGATGCACGGAACAGGGTGAGGATGCGCGGGACAGGGTGAGGATGCACGGGACAGGGTGAGGATGCACGGAACAGGGTGAGGATGCACGGAACAGGGTGAGAATGCGCGGGACAGGGTGAGGATGCACGGAACAGGGTGAGGATGCACGGAACAGGGTGAGGATGCACGGAACAGGGTGAGGATGCGCGGGACAGGGTGAGGATGCGCGGGACAGGGTGAGGATGCACGGAACAGGGTGAGGATGCGCGGGACAGGGTGAGGATGCACGGAACAGGGTGAGGATGCACGGAACAGGGTGAGGATGCACGGAACAGGGTGAGGATAAGCGGAACAGGGTGAGGATGCGCGGAACAGGGTGAGGATGCGCGGAACAGTGTGAGGATGCAAGTGGACAGTGAGGATGCACGGAACAGGCGAGGATGCGTGACAGGGTGAGGATGCACGGGGACAGGGTGAGGATGCACGGAACAGGGTGAGGATGCACGGAACAGGGTGAGGATGCGCGGGACAGGGTGAGGATGCACGGGACAGGGTGAGGATGCACGGAACAGGGTGAGGATGCACGGAACAGGGTGAGGATGCGCGGGACAGGGTGAGGATGCACGGAATAGGTGAGGATGCATGGGAAACAGGTGAGGAGCACGGAACAGGTGAGGATGCACGGAACAGGGTGAGGATGCACGGAACAGGGTGAGGATGCGCGGGACAGGGTGAGGATGCACGGAACAGGGTGAGGATGCGCGGGACAGGGTGAGGATGCACGGAACAGGGTGAGGATGCGCGGAACAGGGTGAGGATGCACGGAACAGGGTGAGGATGCACGGAACAGGGTGAGGATAAGCGGAACAGGGTGAGGATAAGCGGAACAGGGTGAGGATGCACGGAACAGGGTGAGGATGCACGGAACAGGGTGAGGATGCACGGAACAGGGTGAGGATGCACGGAACAGGGTGAGGATGCGCGGAACAGGGTGAGGATGCGCGGAACAGGGTGAGGATGCACGGAACAGGGTGAGGATGCACGGAACAGGGTGAGGATAAGCGGAACAGGGTGAGGATAAGCGGAACAGGGTGAGGATGCACGGAACAGGGTGAGGATGCACGGAACAGGGTGAGGATGCACGGAACAGGGTGAGGATGCACGGAACAGGGTGAGGATGCGCGGAACAGGGTGAGGATGCACGGAACAGGGTGAGGATGCACGGGACAGGGTGAGGATGCACGGGACAGGGTGAGGATGCACGGGACAGGGTGAGGATGCACGGAACAGGGTGAGGATAAGCGGAACAGGGTGAGGATGCACGGAACAGGGTGAGGATGCGCGGAACAGGGTGAGGATGCGCGGAACAGGGTGAGGATGCACGGAACAGGGTGAGGATGCACGGAACAGGGTGAGGATGCACGGAACAGGGTGAGGATGCACGGAACAGGGTGAGGATGCACGGAACAGGGTGAGGATGCACGGAACAGGGTGAGGATGCACGGAACAGGGTGAGGATGCGCGGGACAGGGTGAGGATGCACGGAACAGGGTGAGGATGCACGGAACAGGGTGAGGATGCTGCTGAACAGGGTGAGGATGCGCGGGACAGGGTGAGGATGCGGGACAGGGTGAGGATGCACGGAACAGGGTGAGGATGCGGGGAACA
>BOPN01001839.1:100000-102500 GCA_017312705.2 Penaeus japonicus
AACAAAAGAAGAAATATGAAATATAGTCATATAGAAATATAGAAATATATAGATATATCACTTAAGAAATATGAAATATAGTCATATAGAAATATAGACATATAGATATATCACTTTTTTCCATTCACCCTTTCACCACATCCTCTCGTCTCCCCCCCCCTCTCCCCCCGTATGCCTTCCCCTAATTCCCCCACCCCATACCCCCCTCCCTCCTTCCCCCCATTCTCCTCCAGCTCCCTTCCCTCCTTTCTCCCTGTCTCCCTTTCCTCTCTTCCCTCTTTCAACCGACCCCCTTTTCAAAAAATGAAAAATAAATATTTGAATAAATAAAGTTGACCTCGATAACATGATACGAATAATAAAGATATGAAGGCCTCGCGATCACACAAACATATATGTTAGGATCAGTTAGGATCTGGCATTTATTTTAAACGTTTGGGGATGTTTTATATCCACGGTCCTTTTAAATCGTTGTGAAATCCCAAACTTCTGAGTGGCATGGAATATTACTGATATTATTATCTGATTTAAATATATCAAAATTTAGCTTTAATAATTCCCCAAGTAAAAAAAAAATAAAATAAAAAAATAAATAAATAAATAACTTCCCATCCTCCATCGTCAACGAGTTTCCTCCAAAACACAGATGGATGACGTTATAGAGCTCCTTTTTGTTTTTTTAAGGGTATTTAGACTAGATAGGGCAATCAGATATATTTTTAAAGTTGCATAAAGGGAAGGGCATTAGTGTTAGATAGGTGTTTAAAATATTCTACCTTTATCAACGTTAGCTTCCTCCAAAAATCAGAGAATTGGTGGGAAACCGTTAAAGTTTCTGCGACGCCATTTTCCTTGCCACCGCCATTTTTTTTTCTTTTCTTTTCTTTTTTTATTCGTAATAAATAAAAGTGATTGCTATCGGGATATGTACAGGAGATAACCACTAGTGATATCTAGGTCAGGATATGGTATGAAATAAGAATATAAGTGAACAGGAAACCTAAAAACAAACAGTAAAAAGGAGTATAAGGTAAGGTTAAGCTAACGGTCATTTAGTTATTTTTTTCTTTCTTTCTTTAATTATTTGTGATAAGTATCCCCAGAAAAGACGGCCGAATCAAGTATAGTTAGTGATGCAACCGAGAGTTTAAAAGTAAAGGGAAAAAAATGATAAAAGAAAAGGGAGCCAAACATAACATTTAATACATGCACTTATGGGGTTGGTAAATTAGTCTGGAAAATTCTTAATTAGATGTAGATTCTAATTGTTCGGTGCTATTTCTTTATCTTTTTTATAATTATTGTATTGGCATTCTGTGCCTTAATGAATAAATGAAAGGTAAGAGAATAGCCAGTTTCTTTAAATTTTTCTTTTAGTTGCCGCACGACCTATTGCAGCTTTTCAGTTCATGTAAGGACGACTGATACCGCTGTGTAGCACTCACTCCAGTTTATTGAAAGTGGTCAAACCTGAAATATGTTACGGGGTTACAATCAACATTGGTATAATTTGTTACAATAATCCTTTAACATTTACAATTGTGTAATACGTGTTATTATACTAAACAGGGTTATCAAGTTGATATAGATCACTTAAACTAGATCTCTGTTATCACTAAATACATACACAGTGTGTTATTATACTAAACAAGGATATAAAGTTGATATAGATCACTTAAACTAGATCTCTGTTATCACTGAATACATACATAGCGTGTTATCATACTAAACAAGGATATAAAGTTGATATAGATCACTTACACTAGATCTCTGTTATCACTAAATACATACATAGCGTGTTATTATACTAAACAAGGATATAAAGTTGATATAGATCACTTAAACTAGATCTGTACCACTAAATACATACACATTGCGGAACAGACGCCGTCCGTTGTGGCTATTCTTATCTTACAGGTCGTTCACGTCCTCTCACGACGGTGTGGCGTCCTATACTGTTTCAATGCGAATTTCTTCACTCTGCGTATGTGGTCCTTCACGGCCTATCGTGGCTTTGTCAGCACGGGAAAACAAGAGTACTGTCCGCGATAGATAAACATATCTTTGGTGATGAATGTAGGCCATGTGGTGCGGTTTGCTGCTTGGGGTCGCTCGATGGCACCAGCTTTCAATGCGCGTCAACACTTTGGCTGGAATGGGTTCGAGTACAGCGAAACAGTATTTGTCTGAATTAACCCATATGGAGACATAACCCATCTGGAGAGCATTAATTAAATAGGTTTGTCCGTCGAGGCCCCTGTGAGTGTCTGTGAGATTTTGTTCTCTTCTTCTCTTTTATTTCTTTTCTCTTTCTTCTATCTTTCGTAAACGTTCTTTTCTCTATCTATCTCTATTTACGTCCTTTGAAACCCAGTCACATCTACATGCTATTAAATACCGATAACTAAGTTACCCTTTTTTTTGTATATTTATTTATATTTATATATATTTATATCTATTTACTTTTTCACCCTAGATTTATGAATTTTTTTTCCTGAGG
>BOPN01001839.1:135000-142500 GCA_017312705.2 Penaeus japonicus
TGTTTGCCGTGTTGGGTGCTGGGTTTTTCTTTTGTGTTTGTTTTTATTTGTTTGTGTTTGTTTCTGTTTGTTTGTTTGTGTTTGTGTGTGTCTGTTTGTTTTTGTTTGTGTTTGTTTTTCTTTGTTTCTGTTTGTTTGTTTGTGTGTGTTTGCGTTTGTTTGTGTTTGTTTGTGTCTGTTTCTGCCTGTCTGCGTCTGTTTGTGCTTGTTTGCGTTTGTGTCTGTTTCTGCCTGTCTGTGTCTGTTTGTGTGTGTTTGTGTTTGTTTATGTTTGTTTGCGTCTGTTTCTGCCTGTCTGTGTCTGTTTGTGTTTATGTTTGTTTGTGTGTGTTTCTGCCTGTCTGTGTCTGTTTGTGTTTGTTTCTGATTGTTTGTGTCTGTTTCTGTTTGTTTGTCTGTTTGTTTCTTTGTTTTTGTTGCTTTCTCTTTTTGTGTCTGTATGTCTCTCTGTATGTCTTCTCTTTCTCTGTCTCTCTCTCTCTCTTTTTCTATCACTCTCACTCTCTCTCTCACGTCCCCCCTCTTCCTCTCCCTTCGCTCTCCTCCCTCCTTCGCCCCCCCCCCCCCTCGCTCGCTTTCTCCTTCTCCCTCACCTCCCTCCAACCTACATCCTCCATCCTACTCCCTCCCTCCCTCTCTATATCGGTTTATTCATTTTATGTATTGTCATATTCTTTTTTATTCTTGAGGGGGTTAGATCAATGGCATCTCTCCCTCCATCCTACTCCCTCCCTCACCTCCCTCCCTCCTACTCCCTCCATCCTACTCCCTCCATCCTACTCCCTCCATCCTACTCCCTCCATCCTCCATCCAGGTATCGCGGAATTCCTTGCCATAAATCACCCGCGACGGAACGAGTCAAGCTGTTCGACGTGTGTGTCTGTTTTCACGCGCGACTTTTCGCTTGCTGTTGCTTGCTTTAGAATGCTTTTCGATTGCTTTTGGATTGCTTTGGATTGTTTTGGATTACTTTGGTTTGTTTTGACTTGTTTTGGGTTGCTTTCGATTGCTTTGGTTTGTTTTGGATTGCTTTGGGTTGCTTTTGGATTGCTTTCTATTGCTTTTGGCTTGCTTTGGATTGCTTTTGGATTGATTTGGATTGCTTTAGCTTGCTTTGGCTTGTTTTGGATTGCTTTTCACTTGGTCTCTTATTGCTTTTCTCTTTTCTTGTATTTGTTCTTATTCTTATTACTTTTCAACTTCTTTTTCTTCGTCTTTTTCTTACTCTTCATCTTCTTATCATTTTTATAACATTATTACATTTCAACTTCTCATTCTCATTTTTATCATTTTTCAACCTCTTCTTTTTCTTCCTCTTCTTATCATTATTACAATTTTCTTTTTCTTCTCCTTTATATTCTCTATATCGGTTTATTGGTTTTATGTATTGACATATTCTTTTTTATTCTTGAGGGGGTTAGGTCAATGGTATCTTTCTTTCTCTCTCTCTCTCTCTCTCTCTCTCTCTCTCTCTCTCTCTCTCTCTCTTTCTCTCTCTCTCTCTCTCTCTCTCTCTCTCTCTCTCTCTCTCTCTCTCTCTCTCTCTCTCTCTCTCTCTGTGTGTCTGTCTCTTTCTCTCTCTCTCTGTCTCTCTCTCTCTCTCTCTCTCTCTGTCTTGCTCTCTCTCTCGGCATTTTCTAATTCTGTCTTCCCATCTTTCCCCCTCCTGTTCTTCCATTCCCTTCTCCCTCGACCCAACTCCCGCCTCTTCATCTCCCTCCCCCCTCCCCCCATCCCTCCCCCTCAACCCCAACGCCTTCCTCTCCTCCCCCCTCCCCCCGCCTTCCTCTCCTCCCCCCTCCCCTCCCCCTTCCCCCCTGCCCCCATCCCTCCCCCTCAACCCCCCGCCTTCCTCTCCTCCCCCCTCCCCCCGCCTTCCTCCCCCCCTCCCCCCGCCTCTTCCTCTCCTCCTCCTTCCCCATCCCCCCCATCCCTCCCCCCATCCCTCGCCTTCCTCTCCCCCTCAACCCCCTGCCTTCCTCCTCCCCCTCCCCCTGCCTTCCTCCCCCTCCCTCCGCCTCTCCTCCCCTCCTTCCCCCATCCCCCCCATCTCCCCATCCCTCCCATCCCTCCCCCACATCCCCCCGCCTTCCTCTCCTCCCCCTTCCTCTCCTCCCCCCACCCCCCACCCCCCAAACCCCAACGCCAGAACCACTTAACGCCCAGAGAACACCTGCCTGATGGATGATTCTCGAAGCTTCTTGTAGCAAACATCTGTCTTTGCTTAAGAAAGTCCTAGGAGAAGTCGCTTGTTATCAGCTGTTTTGGCGTGTGGAGGGGGGATGGGGATGGGAGTGGGGGTGGGGATGGGGATGGGGTGGGAGGGGTGGGGGGTAGGGGGGTTACACAGGGAAAGAAAATGAGAGGAAAAGTTATAGGGAGAAGAGAGAGGGGGAGGGAGAGGGGGAAGGAGAGGGAGAGGGGGAGGGGGAAGGAAAAGGAAGGGGAGGGAGAGAGAAAGAGAGGGGGAGGGAGAGGGGGAGAAAGAGAGAGAGAGAGAGAGAGAGATAAAAAGAAAGAGAAAGAGACAGATAGACAGACAAGCAAAACGTAGATAGACCTATTTATATGTATCAAATACAAAATAAAGCAGAAAAAATACCGAAAAGGATAAGAAAAAAAGAAATAAAAGAAAAAAAGAGAAAAAAAAGAAAGAAAGAAAGAAAGAAGAAAGAAAGAAGAAAAAGAAGAAGAAGAAGAAAAAAATATATGTGTGTCTGTGTGTGTGTGAGTGTATATATATATATATATATATATATATATATATATATATATATATATATATATATATATATATATATATATATATACATATATATATTTATATGTATAACAGCCTCACTTCCATTTCCTTCCCGTTTCCGAAGGCAATAACAGAAGCTCCATAGGGAATTATACAAGCTTTAATTGCGGTTGCGACGTTGCCAGCGAGACTAAAAAGCGTTGCCGTTCTAGGGACATTGCTTTGTCTAACGGCGAGATAATTGCCCCGTTTGCCGTTTGCAATTGCAGCCTTTGGGGATGTGAGGACGTAAAAAGGATACGGGATTCCTGGGTATTGCACATTGTCACTATGGGTATAGGTATGGTGTTTACAGTGGATTAGGCTGTATAGTGTTTGAAGTGTTACGGGATTTTCTGATTTGTTATCTATACTTTTACAGTATTAAAAATATTATTATCATAATACAGTATTTTTTTACAGTGTCACAGTATGAGTCAAGCATCTTTTCTTGGATTACAGTGTCTTTGTACAGTGTTACACCATAAGTTAAACCTCTTTTATTGGGTTACAGTGTATATTATTCATTGTTGCAGGATTTGTTGATATGTCATAGCGTTACGGATTCATATTAGATCATTTTGATATTAAGTGTTACTTTTTAATACGGTTTTAAAATATTGATTGTTATTTCATTGTAATATTATCAGTACTATTTGCCATTTTCCAGTATCTTATACATAGATATACTTCATAGTCTAAATACAATGATTATTTACTGCAATGGAGAACATATATAGAGAAGAAAAGATAGAAAATATACAAAAATGAACAGAAAAAAATAAAAAAAAATAATAATTACAACAATAATGATAATAGATACACGCCAAAACAAATGCTAAAGACACACACAAAAAACGCAAGTAATATAAGACAAAACATAAATAAATATAAAGATAAGCGAAAAGATAAATAGATAGATAGATAGATATGAGATTCACCACAGCCCATGAGTATGCAAGCTGCGGTGTCATGTTTGACGTGAGTGCCAATCCAGGTGCCATATTGGGACGTCTCTTGGGAAAGGGACATGAAATATTGAAGTGCCACAGTGCCATTTCCTATTTATCTCGTCTGCCTTTTGCAAGTGCGATCGTCTTCTTTGTCTTTGTTTGTTTGTTTGCTTGCTTGTTTGTGTGGTGTCTTTACCTGTTTGTTTGTGTGTTTGTGGGGTTTCTCTATTTGTTTATGGGTTTGTTTGTGAGTTTCCCACTCCCCCTTCCCTTTCCCTCCCACTCCCCCTTCCCTTTCCCTCCCACTCCCCACTTCTCCCATCCTCCCACTCCCTTTCCCCCTTCCCTTTCCCCCTCCCCACTTCTCCTATCCACCCTCTCCCCTCCCCCCTCCTCCCACTCCCCACTCTCCATCCTCCCACTCCCCATCCCCCTTCCCTCTCCCCCTCCCCACATCTCCCACTCCCCACTCCCCATCCTCCATCCCTTTCCCCCTCCCCATTCCCCCTCCCTACTTCCCCTTCCCTTTCCCCACTTCTCCCATCCTTCCACTCCCATCCCTTTCCCCCTCCCCACTTCTCCCATCCTCCCCCTCCCCCCCATGGTATGTTAACACCAGATGTGCGGATGGGGGAATTCTTCCTTACACTCTGGGTTTTCTTACGTTGTTCCCACGCTCTGTCAAAACACAGACAGAATAACGAGTCAAAGAAAAATAAGCTTTTTAATGGTTATTGTTTTTCATTTTTCATTTATTGTTTTTTTTTTCTTTCTAGTATTGTTATTTCTGTATGTGTTACTGCGGGGAGAGGGGGAGGGGAGTTGTAGGTATGTATGTGTATATGTGTATATGTATATATATATATGTATATATATATATATATATATATATATATATATATATATATATATATATATATATATATTTATATATATATAAATATATATATATATATATATATATATATATATATAAATATATATATATATAAATATATATATATACATATATATATATATATATATATATATATATATATATATATATATATATATACATATATATATATAGATATACATATATATATATATATCTATATATATATATATATATATATATATATATATATATATACATATATATATATATATATATATATATATATATATATATATATATATATATATATATATATATATATATGTGTGTGTGTGTGTGTGTGTGTGTGTGTGTGTGTGTGTGTGTGTGTGTGTGTGTATGAATACATATATTATATATTTTTTTTTCTTCTTCTTCTTCTTCTTTTTCTTTTTGATAAGATGTATTTGCATTTTGGTTTCACTGTCGTTATCGTTATTCTATTGTTATTATCAAATTAATATATCAATCCGTATTAAATCTGCATATACATCTTTATAGACTCGATGTCACTCTACCGGATAAAATTAAGGGATGTTGTGTTGGCAACATTAACATCCCTGGTGTTGGATGACGGAGCAGGAAATTTGAAACCACTTTCCTGATTTTTTCACGGTTTTTGTTTCCCATTTTGAGCATTTTTAGCGACACGTCACCGGCTCTAAAAAGAAAGAGAGAGAAAGAGAGAAGATAGGGGGGGGGGAGAGGGAGAGAGAGAGAGAGAAGAGAGAGGGAGGGGAAAGAGGGAGAGAGAGAGAGAGAGAGAGAGAGAGAGAGAAAGAGAGGAGGGGGAGGGAGAGAGAGAGAGAGGAGAGAGAGAGAGAGAGAGAGAGAGAGAGAGAGAGAGAGAGAGAGAAAGAGAAGAGGGAGGGGGAGAGAAAGAGAGAGAGAGAGAGAGAGTGAGAGAGATGGGAGAGAGAGAGAAGGGGGAGGGAAAGAGAAGAAGGGGGAGGGAAAGAGAAGAAGGGGGAGGGAAAGAGAGGAGAGAGAGAGAGAGAGAGAGAGAGAGAGAGAGAGAGAGAGAGAGAGAGAAGGGGAGGGATAACGAAAGAGAGGGAGAGAGAAAGATAAATAGATAAAGAGAAAGAGAAAAAGAGAGAGTTTCCCCCCTCCCCCTTCTGTAATCTGACTAAAAATTGCTTGTTTTGAGGCATTTGGGAGTTTCGATAATAAAGAAAATGTGTTTGGCATCCCATTACACAAACGGGCACGATCAAATTACGTCCCAAAATGTTATGTTATTTCAATATCATGTAATTGTTTTTTTTTTTTTTTTTTTTTTTTTTTCATCCTTAGATTATAAATGCTTCAAAGAAATACAAATATTTCTCAAAACACTGACATTATAAGTAGAAAAAGCAATATTTCTTGGGACTTTCTTCTAAGACCCTCTGTTAAGGAATAAATGTTCAAAAATCCTACGCAACATCATGTAATATTTTTCAAGACTTCTTTATAAGACGTTGCAAATGTTGAATAGATAATGATACTTCGCTTTTAGAGTCGAGCTTTATTTCTGAAGTCTTCTTTACAAAACATTTCTCATACAAAAAGCCATCAATATCTCTTCTCTTTCAAAACCTTCTTGTAAAATACTCCAGATTCGACATAAATGAACGATATACGAAGCAAACAAAATCATAAACAAAACAGCATCGTGCATTTCCTCAGAACGCAGTCTCGATACCTTAAAGGGGGTTCGAAAGCTTCATATTAAGGAATCGAACTCCGTCTCAATAAGGGTTCGGAATATCAGGCGCTTTTATAAGTGTGGGGGTGGGGGTGGGGGTGGGGGTAGGGGTGGGGGTGGAGGTGGAGGTGGAGGTGGAGGTGGAGGTGGAGGTGGGGGTGGGGGTAGGGGAGGGTTAGAGGGGTGGGAGTGGAGTGAATGGGGGAGAGGTAGGGTTGGGGGGAAGGGGGGGGGGTAGGGGAGGGTTAGAGGGGTGGGATAGAGGGGTGTGGGGGGAGGTAGGGGTGGGGGTAAGGTGGGGGGTTTAGGGTAGGGGGGAAGGGAGGGACTGGATTACGTTGCTTGTTTTTTTTTGAGTGGGGCGTTTGTTTGTGTGTTTGTATTTTGTTTTTGTTCTGTGTTTGTGGGTGCGTTGTGATTTGCTGTATATTTGTGTTTGTGTTTGTTTGGGTTTTGCTTTGATGTGAGTGTGTTTGTGTATGCGTTTTGCTTTTGCATTGATATGTTTGTGTTTGTTTGGGTTTTGCCTTGATGTGAATGTGTTTGTGTATGCGGTTTGGTTTGATGTGTGTTTTTGTGTTTGTGTATGCGCTTTGCTTTGATGTGAGTGTGTTTGTGTATGCGTTTTGCTTTGATGTGAGTGTATTTGTGTTTGCGTTTTGCTTTGATGTGAGTGTGTTTGTGTATGCGTTTTGCTTTGATGTGAGTGTGTTTGTGTATGCGTTTTGCTTTGATGTGAGTGTGTTTGTGTATGCGTTTTGCTTTGATGTGAGTGTGTTTGTGTATGCGTTTTGCTTTGATGTGAGTGTGTTTGTGTATGCGTTTTGCTTTGATGTGAGTGTGTTTGTGTATGCGTTTTGCTTTGATGTGAGTGTGTTTGTGTATGCGTTTTGCTTTGATGTGAGTGTGTTTGTGTATGCGTTTTGCTTTGATGTGAGTGTGTTTGTTTATGTGGTTTGCTCTGATGTGAGTGTGTGTTTGTGTGTGGATGTGTTTGTGTGTGGATGTGTTTGTATGTGTTGCTTTATTGTATGTATGCATCCATCCCCGTGAGTGTTTTACTTTACCCACACACATATCCACTCACAAACACTTACATATTCTCCCCACTTTACAAAGCACTCATTTTATGAGAAAAGCAACATTCCGTAGTACA
>BOPN01001839.1:152500-165000 GCA_017312705.2 Penaeus japonicus
AGCTTTTGTGGTTAACCTTTTTTATTTCTGAAGTGTTTTCGTTCTCTGTTTGTTGCTATTTTTCTTCTTTTTCCCTTCTTTCTTTGTCTGTATGTCTATTATCTCTCTCTCTCTCTCTCTCTCTCAACTTATATATATATAATATATATATATATATATATATATATATATATATATATATATATATGTATGTATATATATATATATATATATATATATATATGTGTGTGTGTGTGTGTGTGTGTGTGTGTGTGTGTGTGTGTGTGTGTGTGTGTGTGAGAGAGAGAGACAGGGTGGAAAATTATCATTACAGAAACACAGCCTGGTCTTAGGGTGAAAAAAGACAGACAGACAGACAGACACACAGACAGACAAAGAAAGAGACAATTAGATAAATATAAAGAAAGAGAAGAAAAGAAAAAAAATGAATAAATAAAAATAAAAACTCCTTCTTAAAACAACAACAACAACAACATCATTAAACCACATATTCTCCCTTTGTCCCGTCTATCTGGGCGACTCACCTCTCCTCAGACCACAAGTTCTAGCAGCTTCCAGAATCTTGGCCGGAAATATACTTAACAGCTGTCTAGATCCTTCCGGGTAAGTCTTTGTTTTCGAAGATGTTCGTAAGATACGTGTTTGTACTTGCTTGGTGTTCCGTGTTTGTTTGTTTTTGTGTTTTTTTTCTGTTTATGTCTCTGTCTGTGTATGTTTGTCTCTCTTTTTCTGTCTGTTTCTGGTTTTCGCTGTCTCTGTATCATTCTCTCTCTCTCTCTCTCTCTTTCTCTCTCTCTCTCTCTCTCTCTCTCTCTTTCTCTTTATCTATATTTCTCTCTCTATTTCTCTCCCTTTCCCTCTCTCTCCCTCTCTCTCCTTCCCCCCCTCCCCTCCTCCCCCCTCTCTCCCCTCTCTCTCTCCCTCTCTCCCTCGCTCGCTCTTTACCATCTCCTTTTCGGGGATCATTGCTCCTTTTAGACTTCTGGAACATTCCCTAGGACAACTCAAGGACAGCTCTGAGCATCCTTATTGGGGGGAGGGGAGGGGAGGAAGGAGGGGAGGGAGGGAGGTGGGAGGGGAAGGAGGAGAGGGAGGAAGGAGGGGAAGGAGGAGAGGGGAGGAAGGCGGGGAAGGAGGGGAGGGAGAGGAGGGGCGAGAGGGAGGGAGGAGGGGAAGGGGGAGAGGGAGGGGGAAGGGGAAGGAGGAGGGGATAAGGAGAAACAGGAGAAGGGTAAGGGGAAGGGGGGATAGGAAAGGGGGAAGGGGAGGAGAGCGAAGGGAGAAGGAGGAGGTGAAGGAGAAGGGATGGAGATGCAGAAAAAGTAGAGAGAGAAGAGAGAGAAGAGAGAATCAGAAGCAGAAGGGAAAGGAAAAGGAGATGAAGGAGAGAAGAGAAGGTAAAAAAGAAGGTGAGAATAGAGGGGAAAAGGCAATAGAGAGAGAAAAACAAGTATAAAGAAAGAAAGAGAGAAAAAAGAAAGAAAGAAAGAAAGAAGACAGACAGAATGAAGCAACGAAACGAAATAAAGAGGGGGAAAAAGATAAAAATAAAAGAAGAGAGAGGAAGGAAGAGCGAAATTTACAATCCCAACATCCGGTTGTCAACAAAACCGGGCGCCGTGAAGATTTATTCCGATATTACGTTTAACACCTTCTATGAACCATTCCCTTTGAGAGACGCTGAGGATATTAATGGTTATAAATTATCATTATCAACGCCATTATTAGCATTTGCGCTGTGCATTGTTGGTGGAAATGGAGTGTTTGTGAGCGAGAAGAGAGCGGTTATCTTATTTTATATCATTTTTTTTTTTTTAGTTTTATTTTCTGTTCTTTGTCTTTTTGTATTTTTATCTTTTTCTTTTCTTTATTTCTTGCTCTCTCTCGCTTTCTCTGTCTATATCTCGTTATCTTTATCTCGCTCTCTCGCTCTTTCTCGCTCTTTCTCTCTCTCTCTCTCTCTCTCTCTCTCTCTCTCTCTCTCTCTCTCTCTCTCTCTCTCTCTCTCTCTCTCTCTCTCTCTCTCTCTCTCTCTCGCTTGCTCGCTCTGTTTTTCTCTAGCTATTTCTCTCCCTCTCCCTCTCCCTCTCTCTCTCTCTCTCTCTGATTTTCTTTAGATTAAGATATAAATTCTCTTTTTCTCTCTCTCTCTCCCCTCCCCTCTCTCTCTCCCCTCCCCCTCTCCCTCTCCCCCTCTCTCTCTCCCTCTAGCTCACAATAAAGATATCAACCGAAGATAAAAGCTCACACCATTGCAGACAAACAAACATCTTTGACACAACCGCTTCTGATTGTTCATCGTTCGTGTCGCCTTTTTTTTTCTTTTTTTCTTTTTTTTTGGGGGGGAAGGGGTTCTTGAGGGCATGATTTGACATGATTGTTTCTTATTGTTCATCGTTTCTGTCCCCCACATTTGTGTTTTTGTTGGGGAGGGGAGGGGCAAGGAGGTAGGGAAGAGGGTGAGGGAAGGGAAGAGGGAGTGGAAGAGAAAGGGGGAAGGGAAGAGGGAGAAGGGAAGAGGAAGGGGATAGAAGGATGGGAAGAGAGAGAGGGAAGAGAAAAGGTGAAGAGGAGAAGGAGGAGGAGGAAGAAGAACGGAGAAAAGCAAGGACAATGCGAAAATCATTCATTCCTTCTACTCCCTTTTTATCAATTCTATTTCACTTCTCCTTTTTGAGGAAGTAGGAGAAAGAGGGTGGAGGTAGAGGGTGTCCCAAGGAGAGACACGACACCTAAAAGGACACGACAGAAACGACACAAGGATTAGTCAGGTGTGTCAGGCCATTGTCTCGCCGTGTCCGAGATCCACGTGTCGGGGTTATAGATCAGTGTCATGCGATTGGGTCTCGTGGGTGGTGGGGTGGAAAGATTGGGGGGGGTGGGGGATGGGTGGAGGGGGGATGGATGGAGGGGAGGGAGAGAGGAAGAGGAGGATATGGAGGCAAAGGGAGGGAGAGAGGAAGAGGGGGTGTGAAGGCGGAGGGAGGGATAAGGAGGTGGAGGAAGGGAAAGATGGAGAAGAGGGAGGAAGGAGGAGAGAGGAGGAGGAGGATAGGTGGGAGTAGTAGCAAAAGGGGAAAAAAACAAGAAAAGAATAAAAAATATATATATATACAAATAGAATAACAAGGAAAGAAGACAAAAGAAAGACAAAAACAAATAAATACAAAAAAAAAAGAAAACGAACAATAATAAAAACAACAACAACAAAGGGCGACACAGGACGCCCCCCCCCCCCCAAAAAAAAAAAAAAAAAAAAAAACATGACACACGAAAAACAAAAAAAAACAAAAAAAAAAAACGGAGGAAGTTGTCTCGTATAAGAATGGCGTGAGGGTGAAGTCTCTCGCTTACTTAGAGGAGAAAGATATGATAGGAGGCTATTCATAGGATCTCATTAAGTTCCTTGCAGACGAGATGCTTAATTTACTTTCTTCTTCTTATGTATATATATATATACACACACACACACACACACACACACAACATACATATTCATCTTCCTCACTCTTATATCATGTTGCACGGATATAAAAAAACAAAACAGCCAAATATGTTCCAGGTTTATCATACCACTCTGACGTCCTGCAGCACCAATTTCCCTTCAATAATAGCAACGTAAATCATGACATAAGAGGAAATAGGCATACCCATTAATCCACCGAGCGTAACGGTTATCATTTTTATTTTCATCATTATCAACGTTAGATATTAACTTTATTTATTATTCTTTTATTATTAACTTTATTATTATCAGTTTTATCTTTATTTTGGTTTATGATCTTGTGAAGTTTATTTTCCTATTGAGGCACGATGGGGTGATGATAATGTACAATGCGCATATACACTCGTATCTATATATCTATATTTATTTTTGTCTACCTATCATTCTATATTTGTATATATATATAATATATATATATATATATATATATATATATATATATATATATATATATATATATATATATATATATCATTTATATATATATATATATATATATATATATATATATATATATATATATATATATATATATATATATATATATATACATGTATGTGTGTGTGTGTGTGTGTGTGTGTGTGTGTGTGTGTGTGTGTGTATGTATATATATATATATATATATATATATATATATATATATATATATATATATATATATATGTGTGTGAGTGTGTGTGTGTGTATGTGTGTGTGTGTGTGTGTGTGTGTGTGTGTGTGTGTGTGTGTGTGTGTGTGTGTCTATATATATATCTATATATATATATATATATATATATATATATATATATATATATATATGTATACATATATATATATATATATATATATATATATATATATATATGTATATATATATATATATATATATATATATATATATATATGTATATATATATATATATATATATATATATATATATATATATATGTATATATATATATATATATATATATATATATATATATATATATATATATACATATATATATATATATATATATATATATATATATATATATATGTATATATATATACATATATATATATATATATATATATATATATATATATATATATATATATATATCTATCTATATATATATATATATATAAATATATATATATATATATATATATATATACGTATATATATATATATATATATATATATATATATATATATATATATATATATATATATATATGTATATATATATATATATAAATATATATATATATATATATATTTATATATATATATATATATATATATATATATATATATATATATATATATATGTGTATGTTTTTATTCCCCATAATGTTGTATGATGTATAGTGATGTATATATATATATATATATATATATGTATATATGTATATATATATGTATATATATATGTATATATATATATATATATATATATATATATATATATATATATATATGTAGGCACATATTTTTGTATGTATTTCCCGAAACACAATGAGCAAGTATCCAATACAACGTTTAAGTGTCCTCACAAGATTAACATCTCTCACTAGACCCAACCTTTCATTGTTTACAAAATGCAATGATAAAATTTGCAACGTTCTCTCGGTTAAATAAAGGAAATCGAATTTGAATTTGAAAATAACGGTCATTCCACGCACGAACGCCATTGGGCAATATTCCATCATGGCGGCAGAATATTTTTCTCGGTTCACTGAATTAGCTTCTAAATATCGTGTCTAACTTCGGGAAAAATAGAATTATGATTTCTTTTATTCCCCGTGGCCCAATTACTATGATTACTTTAACCAGTTGATTGAGTTTCTATTCATCGGATTACAAGTTAAATTTACTTTTGGTGAGTGATCGTCTTATTAAAATATTTATATATATATATTTTTTTTTCGGGGGGAGAATGTTGTTTTGTTTTTCTTTTTGTTTTATTGTGGTGAAA
This sequence comes from Penaeus japonicus, assembly GCA_017312705.2. Lineage (NCBI taxonomy): Eukaryota > Metazoa > Arthropoda > Malacostraca > Decapoda > Penaeidae > Penaeus > Penaeus japonicus. Next base: position 157,956 of record BOPN01001839.1, read on the forward strand.
AGGGTGAGAGGGAAGAGCAGGCTATACTTGATTTTATTATTATTATTATTATTATTATCACTATTATTTACTTAAATTCTGGCGGGAAGATGGGACAGGGGGTAGAGGGGGGAGGGGAGGGAGGAGGAAGTGTGTGCGTGTTGTTGGAAGGGTGGGTGGGGGGGGAAGGGAAGGGGGAGTGGGAGGGGCTATACCTGTGGTTATGTTTGAGATTCATCATTGTATTGTAATGTGCAAGGTAACGTTTATATAGATATTTTTTTATGTTAATTGGATTTTGTGAGAGGAGGGGTAAGGGGGGGAGGGGGGAGGGGGAGGTTATATACATCTTTATCGCAAATTGTTTAGTAATTTTATTTCTGATCTCTCAGTCTCTTTCATTCATCCTCATATTCTCCTTCGCTCATTCATCTTTGTTTTTGTTTTTTTCTCTCTATTTATCTATCTGTCTTATTCTCTCTCTCTCTCTCTCTTTCTCTCTCTCCTCCCTCTCTTTCTATCAACTATCTTTCTATCATCTATTTTTCTATTTCTTTTTTCTTTCTCTATTTAGCTATCTATCTCATTCTCTCTCTCTCTCTCTCTCTCTCTCTCTCTCTCTCTCTAATCCTCCCCTCATTACTACCTCTTCATCGTAACTAACCATTTATCCTTTACCTTGATAATCATCCTCTCTATCTATCCCCCTCCCCCCGTCCCCCCTCCCTTGCCTTTCCCTTTTTCCTGTATCTTCTCCCTCTCTATCTCTTTCTCTGGTCTCCCTTCCTCTTCTCTCCCTCTTCTTTCTCCCTCTCTCCCTTCGTATCCTCTTCCCTTCACCCCCTTTCTTTACTTCTCCCCTCTCTTTCCTTCCCCCCCATCACTCTCTTCTTTCTTAATCTCTTTATTTTTTCTGTTTTTCTCTCTTCTCTCTCTCTCTCTCTCTCTCTCTCTCTCTCTCTCTCTCTCTCTCTCTCTCTCTCTCTCTCTCTCTCTCTCTCTTTCTTCTTCCGGTCCAACCCCTCCCAACCCCTTTTCTCCTCACTCCACTCGTGGTCTCCCCTTCCCCTTACGCTTAATACCCCCTTTTCCCTTCCCTTTCCTCCCTTCCTTCTCTTCCCCACTCCTTTCCTCTCTCTCTCCCACCTGCCCCCCTGCCCCCATTCTCCCGTCCTTCATCGCCACTCTCCTTACTCTTCCTCCTTCCTTCCTTCCTTCCCCGTTCGTCTCTCCTTCACTCACTCCCTCTCTCTCCCATCCTTCCTACCCCCTCCCCATCCTCATTCCTTTTCCCCCTTTTCCAATCAGGCCCTCCCCCACCCCTCTCCCCCCATTCCCCTCACCCTTTTTTCCAATCATTCCCTCCCCTTACTCCCCTTTCCCCAATCCCCTCACCCTTTTTCCAACTGTCGCCCCCTTCTTTCTCCCCCATTTTCCTCACCCTTTTTCCAATCATTCCCTCCCCCCTACCCCCACCCATTCCCCAACCCCCATTACCCCCCACCCCATTCCTTCCCTTAATCCCGAATCCCTCCCACAAACCAATCACTCCCCTCCCCTACCCCTACCCCCTCCCCCACCACCCTCCTTCCCGGCTTCTATCTCGGCTTTTGACTCTTTGTATATAACGCGCGGTCGGTCTCTCGTTAGCGTGTTATTGTGAGCGTGTGGAGTGCGTCTGTCTCTCTCTCTCTTTCTCTCTCTCTCTTTCTCTCTCTCTCTCTCTCTTTCTCTCTTTCTTTCTCTCTTTCTTTCTCTCTCTCTTTGTCTTTCTCTCTCTTTCTTTCTCCCTCTCTCTCTTTCTCTCTCTCTCTCTCTCTCTCTCTCTCTCTCTCTCTCTCTCTCTCTCTCTCTCTCTCTCTCTCTCTCTCTCTCTCTCTCTCTCTCTCTCTCTCTCTCTCTCTCTTTCATTGGTGGCTTTTGTTTTCCACGCTCATTACGGTGGAGATAACTGTGCCTCTCTCTTCTCTTCTCTTTTACTCTTTCTCTTTTTCTCTCTTTCATTCTCTGTCTGTCTTCTTCTTTCATGTTCTCTCTGTCTTTCTATTTCTTTCTTGCTCTGTCTGTTTGTCTTTTTTTCTATCTTCTCTTTTGATCTCTCGTTCACCCTTTTTCATTTTCTCTCATTCTAATTCTCTCTCTCTCTCTCTCTCTCTCTCTCTCTCTCTCTCTCTCTATATATATATATATATATATATATATATATATATATATATATATATATATTTATATATATATATATCTTTCTTTCGGTTTGGCTGAGTCAATTCCTCTCTTGTGTGTCTGTTTGTTTATTTGTTTGTCTGTCCCTTTTCTGTTCTTTCATTATGTTTTCCTTCGCCTTCCTCCTCCCCTTCCGCCTTCCCCTTACTAAACCCTTTCCCTCCTTCCCCTTCCCTCTCATCCCTACCCTCTTTTCTCATCCCCTTCCCCCACCCCCTACCCTCTTCCCCTTCCCTACCCCTTTCCCTTCCCATTCTTCCCCTTACCCACCCTCCTTCCTTCCTTCCCCCTCCTCTCCTTTCTGCACCCCCAGACCCCTTCCCATCCCTCTCCTTCTTCCCCTTCCCCTTCCTTCCTCCCCCCTCCCCTTTCAACCCCTCCCATCTCCACCCTTCTCCCCATCCCCTTCCCCTCCCCCCTCCCCATCTCCCCCTTCCCATTCCACCCCTCATTATCACCAAACACACAACTTCACCACCATCCCCCCAGCCCCACCCCTTCCCCCTTCCCCCTTCCCCCTTCCCCCTTCCCCCCTCCCCTTAAAAAACCTTCGCTCATCATCAAAACTTTGTTAGAGCTGTGATGAGCTTCCGGTTGGTGAGCTTCCTAACTCCGTTGATGAGTGCTGGACGTCCTGAGAGGGGAGAGGGAGAGGGGGTGAGAGGGGAAAGGGTGAGGGGAGAGGGAGAGGGGAAAGGGGAGAGGGGAGAGGAAGAGGGTGAGGGGAGAGGGAAATGGGAGAGGGAGAGGGGAAAGGGGAGAGGGTGAGGGGAGAGGGAGAGGGAGGGGGAGAGGGTGAGGGGAGAGGGTGAGAGGAGAGGGAGAGGGGAGAGAGAGAGAGGGTGAGAGAGAAGAAGAGAGGGAGGGGGTGAAGGAAGGGATAGGAAGGGAGGGAGAAGGGGAGAGGGAGAGGGGGAAGAGGAGAGGGAGAGGGAGAGAGGGAAGAGGGGATGGGAGGGAAGGGATAGGAAGGAAGAAAGGGAGGGAAGGGATAGGAAGGAAGGGAGGGAGGGGAAGGAAGGGATGGTAGGGAAGGGATAGGAGGAAAGGGAGGGAGTCAAGGAGGGGAGGGAAGGATGGGTAGGGATAGGAGAGAAGGGAGGGGGGAAGGGATAGGAAGGAAGGGAGGGAGTCAAGGAGGGGAGGGAGGGGGGGAAGGGATTCACACACAAGCACTGAAAGCAAAGTCCCGACTCATCGCACCCAGGCAAAGAGAGAGGAGAATCATCCGTCAAAGTCGGTTCGGTGCGTCGGTCGTCGGGAAAGAGGGGCTTGGTGTTTGTTTGTTTGTTTGTTTGTTGTTGTTTGTTGTTAAGGGTCGGTCGTCGGGAAAGAGGGGCTTGGTGTTTGTTGTTTGTTGTTGTTGTGTTTTGTTAGGGGTTTCGTGATGCGTTTGTTGTTTTTGATTTGTTGTATTTTTTTGTTCTTTGTTGTTTTGTTTATGTTATTTTTTATTCTTGTTTTCGTTCATGTTGTTCTTATTGTTATTATTTTCCTCATCCTCCTCCTTCTTCTTCTTCTTGTTCATTCTCAAATTCTTCCTCTCTTTTTCTGTTACCTCCTCCTCCCTCCTCTCCTCTATCTCTTTTTCCTCCTCTTCTCTCCCTCTCATTTTCCCCTTTACTTTCCCTCCCTACCCCCCTTACTTCCCTCCCCCACACCCCTTACCCCATTCACTTCTCTTCCCTCCCCTTCCTTCCCCTACCCCTTCCACTATCCTCCTCCCCATTTCCCCCATTCCACACCTCTCCCTCTCTATCCCTCCCTCCCCCCCCTCCCATCCCCCTCAACCCCCACCCCATCCCCCTCAACCCCTCCCCATCCGTCCCCCACCCCCCACCCTACCTACCTACCTATCCCCCCCGCAAAATAACTCATAGCTTTCCAGAACTGATAAATCATCATGCAATACACTTCAATAATTGTTTACGCACGCAAGCAAACCCGCCCCCGCACCCCCCCCCTTCTATTATCAATGCCAGCGGTAACTTGCGTGTTTTACCGATTATTAAAAGAGGTGTGTCTTCTCGTTCCTGCTCGTCTCCTTCGGGTCCTGCTCCGTTCGTTCGTTCCTTCGTCCCTCTTCTGTTCGGGTCCCCTTCCTCTGCTCCTATTCCTTCGTCCTAATGTTCCTTCGTCCGTTCCTTCAACTGTCTGTTCCTTCGTTCGTCCCTTCCTTCGTCCGTTCCTTCGTCCGTTCCTTCGTCCTTGCCTTCCTTCGTCCGTTCGTTCCTTCGTCCGTTCATTCGTCCTTGCCTTCCTTCATCCGTTCCTTCGTCCGTCCCTTCGTCCTTGCCTTCCTTCGTCCGTTCGTTCCTTCGTCCGTTCCTTCGTCCCTTCGTTCCTTCCTTCGTCCGTTCCTTCGTCCGTTCGTTCCTTCGTCCGTTCGTTCCTTCGTCCGTTCGTTCCTTCGTCCATTCCTTCGTCCGTTCGTTCCTTCCTTCGTCCGTTCCTTCGTCCGTTCGATCCTTCGTCCGTTCCTTCGTCCGTTCCTTCCTTCGTCCGTTCGTTCCTTCGTCCGTTCGTTCCTTCGTCCGTTCCTTCCTTCGTCCGTTCGTTCCTTCGTCCGTTCGTTCCTTCGTCCGTTCGTTCCTTCGTTCGTCCGTTCCTTCGTCCGTTCGTTCCTTCGTCCGTTCGTTCCTTCGTCCGTTCGTTCCTTCGTTCGTCCGTTCCTTCGTCCGTTCCTTCCTTCGTCCTTGCCTTCCTTCGTCCGTTCGTTCCTTCGTCCGTTCGTTCCTTCGTTCGTCCGTTCCTTCCTTCGTCCTTGCCTTCCTTCGTCCCTTCGTTCCTTCCTTCGTCCGTTCCTTCGTTCGTTCCTTCGTCCGTTCCTTCCTTCGTCCGTTCCTTCGTCCGTTCGTTCCTTCGTCCGTTCGTTCCTTCGTTCGTCCGTTCCTTCGTCCGTTCCTTCCTTCGTCCTTGCCTTCCTTCGTCCGTTCGTTCCTTCGTCCGTCTGTCCTTCGGTTCGGTCCGTTCCTTCGTCCGTTCGATCCTTCGTCCGTTCCTTCGTCCGTTCCTTCCTTCGTCCGTTCGTTCCTTCGTCCGTTCGTTCCTTCGTCCGGGTTCCTCCTCGTCCGTCTTCGTTCCTTCGTCCAAGGTTCGTTCCTCTTCGGGGGCCGCTCCGTCTTTCACCCGTCCGTTCCTTCGTCCGTTCGATCCTTCGTCCGTTCCTTCGTCCGTTCCTTCCTTCGTCCGTTCGTTCCTTCGTCCGTTCGTTCCTTCGTCCGTTCCTTCCTTCGTCCGTTCCTTCCTTCGTCCGTTCGTTCCTTCGTCCGTTCGTTCCTTCGTCCGTTCCTTCCTTCGTCCTTGCCTTCCTTCGTCCGTTCGTTCCTTCGTCCGTTCGTTCCTTCGTTCGTCCGTTCCTTCGTCCGTTCGATCCTTCGTCCGTTCCTTCGTCCGTTCCTTCCTTCGTCCTTGCCTTCCTTCGTCCGTTCGTTCCTTCGTCCGTTCCTTCCTTCGTCCTTGCCTTCCTTCGTCCGTTCGTTCCTTCGTCCGTTCCTTCCTTCGTCCTTGCCTTCCTTCGTCCGTTCGTTCCTTCGTCCGTTCCTTCCTTCGTCCTTGCCTTCCTTCGTCCGTTCGTTCCTTCGTCCGTTCCTTCCTTCGTCCGTTCCTTCCTTCGTTCGTCCCTTCGTTCGTTCGTTCCTTCGTCCGTTCCTTCCTTCGTCCGTTCGTTCCTTCGTCCCTTCCTTCGTTCGTTCGTCCGTTCGTTCGTCCGTTCCTTCGTCCGTTCGTTCGTTCGTTCCTTCGTCCTTGCCTTCCTTCGTCCGTTCGTTCCTTCGTCCTTGCCTTCCTTCGTTCCTTCGTCCGTTCGTTCCTTCGTCCTTGCTTTCCTTCGTCCGTTCCTTCGTCCTTGCCTTCCTTCGTCCGTTCCTTCGTTCGTCCCTTCGTTCGTTCCTTCGTCCGTTCCTTCGTCCGTTCGTTCCTTCGTCCTTGCCTTCCTTCGTCCGTTCCTTCGTCCGTTCGTTCCTTCGTCCTTGCCTTCCTTCGTCCGTTCCTTCGTCCGTTCGTTCCTTCGTCCTTGCTTTCCTTCGTTCGTTCCTTCGTCCGTTCCTGCGTCCTTGCCTTCCTTCGTCCGTTCCTTCGTTCGTTCCTTCGTCCGTTCGTTCCTTCGTCCTTGCCTTCCTTCGTTCGTTCCTTCCTTCGTCCGTTCCTTCGTCCGTTCGTTCGTTCCTTCGTTAATTTTTCGTTTATGGATGTTTATGTGAAAGTATATGGAGAGACAATGAGGCGTGGCTAATCAGGGGGGGGGGGGTAGGGTGTTTGGTGGGTGGGAGGATAGGAAGGGATGGGTGGGGAGGGGGGAGGGGGAAGGAAGGGGGGGAAGGGATGGGAGGGAGGGATGGGAGGATAGGAAGGGATGGGTGGGGAGGGGGTAGGGGGGAAGGAAGGGGGGAAGGGATGGGAGGGAGGGAAAGGGGGGAGGGAAGGGATGGGATGGGAGAGGGGAAGGAAGGGGAGGGAGGGGAGGGGAAGGGAAGGGGGAGGGATGGGAGGGAGGAGAGAAGGGAAAGAGGGAGGAGTGAAAAAAACATGAGAAGGGGGAAGGGGGAAAGGAAAAGAGAAAGAGAAAGAGAGGTGGGAGGAAGGGGGGAGACAAGAGAAGGGGAGAGAGGGGAAGCGAAAAGAGAGAGAGAGAGAGGGAGAGAGATATATATAGAGAGAAATAAATATATATATAGAGAGACATAAATAGAGAGAGAGAGAGAAAGAGAAAGAGAAAGAGTAAGATAAAGTGAGAGAGAAAAGGAGAGAAACAAACAAACAAAGACAAAAACGCTAAAATCATATTGAAAGAAGAAATCAAAGGGAATCTACTCCTCTCGCGAAATCTGTTTAAGGGAAGAGA
>BOPN01001839.1:202500-205000 GCA_017312705.2 Penaeus japonicus
GATGAATAGATAAATAGATAAATAGATAAGTAAAATAGACCGACAGACACATGAGTTAAATTGACAGTTAGATTAATAGATGAATTAAAATGATTGACATATAAATGTATAGATAGACATATATATAGATACATAGGAAGATACACAGACATAAATAATTTACAGATGAATAGATAAATAGACAGATAGAGAGTGAGAGCGAAATAAAAGATAAGTAAGTAGATAGACAGACAGATAGATCGATAAAGAAATAGATAGATAAATTTGTAGATATGAATAGACCAATAAATAAACAGGTGTTACGAAACGCTCAACAAACAAACAAACAACAAACAAAAATTCAGAAGCAAAAAAAAAAAAAAATAATAATAATAATAAATAAAAAAATCAAGAAATAATGTCATATTCCTTTTCAAGATTGTCACAAGAAATAGCAATGGCGGAGAGGGCGTGGGTTCAGCGAGAAATGGTCACGCACTTCTAAATAGGTATTCTCTTTGTAAGTCGAACACAAAGGACATTTCTTTGCTCATTTTAATTGTTTTTTTTATTATTATTATTTGTCCTTTTTTTTGGGTGGGGGTTGGGGGGGGGTAGGTTAGTGGTGGTGGGAGAGGAGGGGAGGGATGGAGGGGGCGGGGGGGGGGTTGTATGTTGGTGTTTGTGTGTGTTTTGTGTGTTTGTGTGTTTGTGTCTGTGGGTGGAAGTGTGTGTGTGTGTGTGTGTGTGTGTGTGTGTGTGTGTGTGTCTGTGGGTGGAAGTGTGTGTGTGTGTGTTCTAACTCTATTTAATCTTTGTTGCATCATTGCTAAATACAAGATTTTAACCATATGTAGTAAATACTCGCCGATGTTGAATTGTTGATTAGGTGTGCAGTGATAATGATGATGGCCATTCTCGATATTACGATTTATCATTATCATCATTATCATGGTGATAATCATCACCGTTATTTTTATTCAGTCACTATTCAGTATCATTGTTATGATAATATGATTTATTAGCATCATTATCATCAATATCATTATTGTACATCACTATCCCTCATTACTGATAGCAACAATATCGTTGTTAATCTATATAATATCAAAGAGAGGTTTATGAAAATCTAACAATATTGCAAGGAAAAAACATATTTTTGTATAAACATGTTGCAAACTATGACTGCGTTCGAACATAAAAATTTTAAGACCAGTACGTTTCCAATTCCGTTCAAAATTTCCCGGTGAGAAGATAATGGCGGTAAAGCTGTTATGATAACTTCGTAGTTCAAATACAGGAGAGCAATCTTGAAATTCAATAATCGAATGGTATAATTCGTTAGAAATATTGCACCTACGGATCGAAGAGGAAGTCGAAACCGAAACCAACGAAGGTCACTCGTGAATTCGAACAATCCGTCAGCCATTTCCGATTATTCAATTTTTTTTCCCGCGCTTTTTTCCCACCCCCTTTTTTTTCTTCAAGAAACACCTTTCACGTCTCAGGAAGATTCCAACTTCTGCCGATGAAAATCGTTTCTAGTTAGCTAGTTTGAATTGTCTTTTTTTTTCTTCTTCTTCTTCCTCAACCCTTTTTTCTTGTCGGAAAGTGCTAGGCGGAAATTAATTCCACTCGTCTGGAAAGGGAACGATGGCAATGGCGACGACCACTTAGGGAGGGAGTAGGCGGTGCGCTTGTCGACTGTTTTTTGTTTTGGAATGTCTTGTCAGGATTTTTTTTCCCCCGTTTTGTTATTTTTACTGTTATATTGTTATTTTATTGTTATGGTGACATCATGAACACAATGATTGTAATCTTTATCATTACTATTATTATTATTATAATTATCATTATCATTATTAATATTATTATCATCATCATTATTATTATTATTATTATTGTTATTATTATCATTATTATCATTATTATTATTATTATCATCATCATCATCATTGTTATCATTACCTTCATTCTTAGCATTATTATTATTATCTTTATTCTTGGCATTATTATTTTTGCAATCATTATTCCCAGTATCATTATCATTATCATTGTTATTATTATCATTATTCCCAGTATCATTATCCTTGTCATTATTATCATTATTATCAACATTATCATCAATATCAGTATTATCATCATTATCACTATTCTCATTATCACATTGTTATTATCATAATCATCATTATTACTATAATCATTATTATCATTTTCATTATCATTATTATTGTCATTATTATTATTATTGTTATTATTATCATTACTATTATTGTTGTTTTGTTGTTGTTGTTATTGTTATTACTATTACTATTATCATTGCCATTATCATTTATTATCAGTACAGTTTGTTATTATTATGATTATTATTATCATTATACTATCATTGTTATCATTACCATCACTATCATCAACATTATCATCATCATCTATGTTATTCATTAATTAATTATTTTTTTTTTTCTCAACCTCTTTCTTCTCTCTCTTTCTCTCTTTCTCTCTCTCTCTCTCTCTCTCTCCT
>BOPN01001839.1:217500-220000 GCA_017312705.2 Penaeus japonicus
TTAAGTTTTAACTAATACTCGCTCATGCGCCACTTAAACGAAACTGTTACTACATAATTAATGCAGATTCATGCAAAGTAAACCAGTTTATGACTCCTGTGATTGCATGACCCTCTTGTCTGGAGTGTTGGTGTTTCTCATGACCTAATTCCATGGTGGTGATGACTATGATGATGACTGCCTAATTTTGATGAGTATTGGAGGGTCGGGGTGTGAAAAGTGTGGATTTTCATGTTGTTTTTGTTTTTGTTATTGTTGTTGTTTTGTTGTTGTTGCTGGTGTTGTTCTTTTTATTATCGCTATTTGTATTATTAATATTGTTATTGTTATCATTGTTATCTTTATTATCATTAGCATCATTACCTATTTTCATTATTTGTATTACTACTATCATCATTTTCATTGTTATTGTAATATTATCATAATTATCATCAATTATTATCAATAAATAGATAGAAAAAAAGAAAGGGATTTTTTTCATTTATTTATTAATTCATTTTTTCAAGTTTGACATAAATGAAAGTAAGAAAAAAAACATAATCAAGTGTTTTCTTTATATTTGTTATTTTTTCTGATGATAAAAACAACAATAAAAATTGGGATCTTTTGACCTAATTCCGTTTTTCTTTGTATTTTTCAAATGCACTTAAATTACGTTCTTCACAGAATACATACAAAAAGGAAAGGACTCTGGGATGATGTCTTTTATTTTTTCTTTCATAATTGTATTATATAATTTTCAATAAGAAGAAATACTATTACAGAATATCCATTTTTTTCTTTGTTTCATGTATTTAGAAGAGTTACTGGCCTACGTTGTGATTTATGGCACGGCGCGTAGATCTCGGATGTTCCAATGTTTTTTTGTCTTCAATAATTGGAGTTACGGGAGTAATTTCTCAGACTCTGGACTCTGAAATGACATTATTCTTACCTTTACATAATTACATGCTTTTATTTTCAATAAGAAAAAAAAAAAGAAACGCCATTACTAAAGATATTTTTAAAATCATTTAGAAGAGTTACCGGCCTACGTTATGATTTATAGCACGGCGCGTAAGTCCCGGATGTTCCAATGTTTTTTTTTTCGCTTTCTTCTTCAAAGACTGGAGTTACCGGAGTAATTTCTCAGAAAAAAATAGAAGATGAAGTATAAAAACAGCAAAGGGGGAAAGATCTTATGCCACTCTAACGAGCTTTGAGCCTCACCGGGGATATAGAAATTATATGACTCATAAATCATGAGATTATGAGCATATATAATTAATTGGTGAGGGGGGAGGGGAGGGGAGGGGAGGGGGAGGGGCTATTCTTACCTCTTAAAATTACCTTTTGGCTGGGAGGGGGTAGGGGGTAGGGGAGGGGAGGAGGAAGGGAGAGAGGAGGAGAGGAGGGAAGAGGGAGGGGTGGAGGGAGTAGAGAGGAGGGGAGGGGTGGAGGGGAGGAGGAAATAAAGAAGGGGGAGGGGGTAGAGGGCCATGGTGACAGGTGAAGAAGATAACGGGGGGGAGGGGAGGAGATGAGAACGGCAAGAGGCAGGAAGTAAATTGTAGATGGGGAGGGTGGGTGGTGAGAAGAACATCACCTTTACTATCATAATTATCATTATTTTCTTCACCGCTAAAATCATTGTTATCGTCTTTGTAATTTTCACCATTAGCATCACCATCCTTCTCGTCATCATCATCATCATCATCATTATTATCATCATCATCACCATCACATTACCATCATCATCACCAACTCATCATCACAATCACCTTCATCATCATCAACATCACCATCAATGTCATCATCACAATCACCATCACAATCATCACCATCACCACCAATTCACCATCCCCACCATCCCACCAAAATGAAAACAAAATCATATATCAAGACCCAAATTAATTCTTAATTCCATCAGTCGCCAATTCCTCTTTTCCGAATAAGTGAAAATTGTTATTATTCAGTTTTCTTTAATAACGGATGAGCTCGATATAAAATGTAAAGAAAATAGAAAAAAATAGAAAAGTGATATTTTTTTCCGATTTGGATTTTCAACCGTTATGATAAAATCAGTATTTTGAATTATTTACGAATTCGTTTTTTTTTTCTTTCTTTCTTTCTTTTTAACGGTTGGGGGAAATTATGAAGAGGAAAGAGTGGGGGTGCATGAGGGGTCGGGGGGGGGGGGATATGTGTGTGTTTGTGTGTGTGTATGTGTGTTTTTGTTTGTGTTTGTTTGTGTGTGTATGTGTGTGTTTGTGTGTGTGTGTGTGTGTTCGTGTTTGTGTGTGTGTTTGTGTGAGTATGTGTATGTGTGTTTGTGTGTATGTGTGTGTGTGTGTGTGTGTGTGTGTGTGTGTATGTGTGCCTTTACTTGCGCATTCACACAAATGCATATAAACATATATATGTATTCATAAATACATCAACGTATCTATACATAAATGTGTACAAATAACCTAACCGCAGAGGGAGGGAGAGAAAGGAAGGATGATGGAAGGAGGGAGAG
>BOPN01001839.1:230000-235000 GCA_017312705.2 Penaeus japonicus
ACTCCACTGAATCACTGATAGAGTAATTTCATAAATGTTCTCAAAAGAGAGAGAAGAAAAAAAGGAAGAAAAGAAGCAAGAAAACAACGTCAAAAATCATGATATTAGAACTGCAATGAAATCAACAAAACGACATATGTTGATCATAATGATAAAAAAAATCACAAAATCAAAACCAAATAAATAAAAAAGTGAAAAAAAAAAAAAAACGAAAATTCAACCAAAAAAAAAAAAAAAAAAGAACATCTAGCAACATCATCATCTCCGGTAGCTCAATCCATGCAACAAATAACTTCCCTCGCGACCAAACGAGCGAGTGGCGACGTCTCCCAGTAATTTGTTGCACGTGTTGATCACAGGCCGAGATACGAGAGCGAAACCTAATTCCGTCCGAGCCAATTGCAATATCAGAATGTGACTATTTTGCGTTTTAATTGGTCATCAACGCGCCGGGGAGTCGAGCAGAAGGAGTCGGGGTTGAGCCGGAGTGAGTGCGTGGGGGAGGGGGGAAGGGGGGAGGGAGGAGGGGTGGAGGGGAAGGGGGAGAGGAGAGGGGGAGGGTGAGGGAGCAGGGGAGAGGGGGAGAGGGAAGGGGGGAGGGAATGGGTGGAGGGGGGTGGAGGGGTCGTTAAGCATGCATTATCTGATGTTATCTTGTAAACAATCCCGAGTCGTGACTTTACAGATAGATGAGTTTAGATAAGAAAAAAAAAAAATGAAAAGAAAAAATAAATGTGTTCCGGCCATCTTTTTCTTTCTTTCTTTCTTTCCCTCCTCTTCTTTTTCTTTTGGTTCCTATCTTATTCCCTTTCTTTTATGGTCTTCTCTCCTCTGTCTAGCTTATTCTTTTATCCCTCCTCCTTCCCTCCCTCGTTTATTTCCTTAGCCTCCTCTTATTCTTTTCCTATCCCCTTCTAGTTTTTTTATACTCACCCCCCCCCCCCTTTATCCCTCTCTCTGTCTCTCTTTCTCTCTCTCTCTCTCTATCTCTCACTCACTCACTCACTCACTCTCTCCCTCTTCCTCTCTCTCTCTCTCTCTCCTTCTCTCTCTCTCACTCACTCTCTTTAGCTCCCCCCCCCCCCCCACCTTACCCTTCAAACTCTCCCCTCCCTCCATCCCGGCACGCACCCCCCACCCCCCACCCCATGCATGTAAATATCGCCCTTTCGTCTGCTCTTACGGCCCTTGAGAATGCGTTTACGACACCCCCCTCCCCCCACCACCCCCACCCCCCATCCCATATAACCCACCCCCCCCCTCGTGTACCCCGTTTAGAATCATTATGAGCGGAAGAGGTGATGTCACTCTTTTTCATCTCTCTTTCTCTCTTTCTGTCTCTCTGCTTTTCTCTTTCTCTGTCTCTGCCCCTTTCTTCGTCTTTCTCTGTCTCTGTTCTTCTCTTTGTCTTTCTATTGTCTCTGTCTTTTTATCTTTCTCTCTCTCTCTTCTCTCCTTCCCTCTCCTATTCTTATCTCTCTCTCTTCCAAATCTTCATTGTCTTTTCTCCCCCTTTTCTTTCCCTTTCCTTTGCCCCTCTCATCTCTTCTCTCTCCTTTCCCTTCTCTTTCTTTCTTCCTCCTTCCCACTCTTCCCTTTCCCTCACCTTTTCTTTCGATCTCATCCCATCTCTCTCTCTCTTCTCACTTTTTTTCTTCTTTCCTCTCTCTCTTCTCCTATCTCCCTTCTCACGCTCTCTTCTCTTCCCTTTCTTCTCCCTCTCTACTCAATCTCTCTTCTCTTGCCCCTCTTCTCCCTCTCTCTTCCTTTCCCTCTCTACTCCCTCTGCCTTCTCTTGCCTCTCTTTTCCCTTTCTCTTCTCTTCCCTCTCTACTCCCTCTGTCTTCTCTCCCCTCTCTTTTTCCTTATTCTTCTCTTCCCTATTTCCTCAATATCTCTTCTCTTGTCTCTCTTTTCCCTTATTCTTCTCTTCCCTCTATCTTCTATTTTCCCTCTCCCCTCTTCCGCTTTCAAAAATCCTCCCACTCCAAGACTCTCAAACAAAACAGCCGGCAGAGGGCAGAGGCAAAGGCTCGGTTTCCCTTGACTTCGACATCCCTCTTAGTCACTTCGCGCGGTGCCGACGATTAAGTTTTCAAGGCAGGGCGGACGTCTGTCGGTGCCTTCTTTGGCGCCGAGACCTCTGCGTAACCTCCTCCTCCTCCCCCCTCACCCCCCACCTTCACCTTCTCCCCCTCCTTCCATCCACCTTCTCCCTCCTTCTCGACCTTTCCTCTCTTTCTCTCTGTACCTCTGTATTGGGGGCTTCCTTCCATCTCTTCCTCTTTGTTCCTCTGCATAGCACCTCCCCCGTCTTCTTTCTTTTTTTCCTACCCTCCCTTCCTCTTCTTCTTCCTCCTCCTCCTCCCCCTTCCTTCTTCTTTCTTCTTCTCTACCCTCCCTTCCTCTTCTTCTTCTTCTCACCTTCCTCCTTCTTTCCTCCCTCCCTTTCCTCTTCCTCCTCCCCCTTCCTCCTTCTTCCCTCCCTCCCTCCCTTCCTCTTCCTCTTTCTCCTCCTTCTCCTTCCTCCTTCTTCCCTCCCTCCCTTTCTCTTCTTCCCCCCCCTTCCCCCCTCTTCCTTCCCTCCCTTCCTCCTCCTCCTCCCCCTTCCTCCTTCTTTCCCATCTTTTCATGGAGGAAGAGAGGTCACCGGTGGGGGAGAGAGGGGAGAGGGGTAGGGATGGAGGGAAGGGGGTTTGAGGGGTAGGTTGCGGAAGGAGAAGGGGAGAGGATGAAGAGAGGGGAAGGTGGGGAAGAGGGGGTTGAGAAGGAAAGGAGTGAAAGAGAAGAGGAGGAGGAGGAGGGAGGAGAAGGGAAGATCGGGGGAGGAAGGGAAAGGATGAGAAAGACGGATATGAAGATAGGGAGGGAGAAGGAGGGTGGGAGGTAGTATGTGGGGATGGGGGAGAGGGTGTCTGGGGTGAGAAGGGGGGAGGGGGGGGGGGGGAAGGGCATTATATATACAACTGTCAAGTAAGATGAGGAAGGAGAGCATCACCTTCTTCATCATCTCACACCTGAGAAAGAAAGAGAGAAAGAGAGAAAGAAAAAAAAACGATTACTCATCACTTCCGTCATCACCTCTAAAAGGAAGAGAAGAAATAAAAGGAGAGAAGAAGACAAAGAAGAACTGAAGGAGGAGAGAAAGAGAGTGAGGGAAAAGGAAGGTAAATTCGGAATAAATATACAAAGAAAAGAAATGACTGACGAACAAGAAATGAAAAAAATAAAAATGAACTGTGAAGAGAGAGAGAAAGAAAGAGAGAGAGAGAGAGAGAGAGAGAGAGAGAGAGAGAGAGAGAGAGAGAAAGAGGGAGATAAAGAGAGATAGATAGATAAATAAAGAGAGAGCAAAAAAAGAAAAAAAGAAAAAAGAATGAGAAGAAAACAAAATACCAAAAAAACACTTTGGCCAGAACCAAACACGGCTCTAGACGTCGGTAAATTATCATCAAGACCTCTCTACAACACCCGATTTGTCCCCGACTGTACTCACCTCCTGGTAGTCACCTCTATGTACCCAGCTCGTGGTACTCACCTCCATGTACTCACCCCTGGTACACAGGTCCTGGTAGTTACTTCCACGACTGACCTGGTTCTCACCTCCTAGTACTCACTTCCACGTACCCAGCTCATGGTACTCACCTCTTGGTATTCAGGTTCTGGTTGTTACTTCCACGACTCACCTGGTTCTCACCTCCTTTTACTCACTTCCTGGTACTCACCTCCTGAACACCCACCTCCTCGTACTCAATCCCCCCCCCCCCCCCCCCCCCCCCGCCTTCCCGCCCGTCACCGCCCTCTGCTTATTCACCCTAGCTTATTCATGTCAAGGGCCGACGAGTGACAACAGTAACAAAACCTCGTCGTCAGAACCACAAGCATAAACTCTTGTCACGCCCACGGGGTTGGCACCAAAAGGACCCCGGGGGTTGAAGATGTTTACTCGCACCCTTTTTAAGTGTTATAAATCTCCTTTATGACTTTTCGAGGTGATGTATAGGTGGCACGGCTTAAAAGTGAAGAACATTAGTCTAAAGCTGAGGAGAGATAATATACTGTAAATTGACTGTGTCATCTACCGGCTAACATACCTGTGGTTACCGGTGGCAATTCGGGTATCTTTTTTGGGGGGTACTTGATACCAGGAGGTCAGATGATAGGGCACCTAGAACCCCTAACCCTCCCCTCCCCTCCCCCCCTGAGGGTATTGGTACAGGAAATACCCCCCTAGGGTTTTTGAGAGAATAGGGTAAGGAGGGGCATCCGTTAAGCTTTCGTAAATATGAACTGACACGCTGTTTGTATGTAAGGAGTTGCGTTTCTCGGGTAAAAATAAAGAAAAAAAGAAAAAAAAAAAGGAAAAAGAAAAAGAAGTAGTAATAATAATAATAATTTTGTAAAGTTGTCATTCTCCACTGCTGTAATTGTGATTGTTTTTTTTTAAAAAGGTATACGTTATCTTTTGATTTTTAATTATGAGTTTACGAGATTATATAAGCAAGAAGTTGGGAAGTTGTGAAGGAATTGTTACATACCACTAGTGTAGCTGGGAAGTTGAAACACTTTTTTTTTTTCGTTAGAATATGAAATTACTTGTTCTTTATAATTAAGAGCTTGTTTTTCGCCGGTTGAAAGAGGAAAAAAGTGTTGTTAGTTTCCTATTTGTGAAGGTATGGGAGAGTAGCTTCTTAGTATCTGTTAGAATAAGCTACCATTATTTTACATATGTCAAATCGTATATGTCTACACACACACACACACACACACACACACACACACACACATATATATATATATATATATATATATATATATATATATATGTGTATATATATACATACATATATATATATATATATATATATACATATATATATATATATACATATATATATGTATATATATATATATATATATATATATATATATATATATATATGTGTGTTTGTGTGTGTGTGTGTGTGTGTGTGTATGTGTGTGTGTGTGTGTGTGAGTGT
>BOPN01001840.1:0-2500 GCA_017312705.2 Penaeus japonicus
ATATATATATATATATATATGCATGTATATATGTACATACATACATACATATACATGTATGTATAAAATGATGATGCTACCCATACCGCAATAGATTTCCACAACCAGACGCACTTTGAAGCACGCGAGCAGCGCTTCCCAACAGACCTATGAAGAGAATGACCAAGGAACCAAGGAGAGCAGCTCCACCTTTCCAAGCTCTCCGAATCAAGCCCATAAAATCGTTTTCCGGAAGTGATATATTTGCGCGCGTCTACCTGTCACGTTCGCGCTTACCTGAACTCGCAAGTGTCCTGTCTACCTGATTCGCCCTCTCCCGGGTCGGGTGAGGGCGAATGCATATATATATATAGCAAATTCCGGACATGTCCGGAACTTGTTTCGCTACTTCTTCCTCTTCTTCGGGTCGCCCTTCAAGGGATTATTCCCCTTCCTTCCTCTGTCTGCTTGCCACGTTCTCTGGTTCTCCTCCTCCTCTGTCCTCTACCGAGTTCTACCTCTTCCCCCTCTGTCCTCCTCTCCCTTTCTGCTCTTTCCTAAATCCCCTTCACCTTTTATCGTATCTTTCCTATCTCCCCTCTTCACTTTCCTCTCTCCCCACTCCTTATCCCCAACACTTCTGTTTCCTTCTGAATCGCTCTCCTCCCTTTCCCTCCTTTGCCACTCCCTCCTCCAGTCTCGATATCAATGGACTTGCAACAAAGGTCTAGAGCAAATGGTCTGAAAACGCAATAATTATAGAAAGAAATATATAGCCTATCTTTTTTGTATCTTTCCCAAAACGTCAAAGGAAAACCAAAGTCTATTTAATAAAATTGAGGTTGAACGTCCTTGTTATGACCAAACTCATCCGAAAGCTGAAACAAGATAGAGTAAAAACAAACAAACAAAAAAAAGAACCGTTTAGGTAAGCGTAAAATGGAGGGGAAAAATTATTTATGTAAAGGGTCGTATTTTTTCGTAAAATATAAAAGAAAAACGGGTTTTTAAAATCTTTTGTTATGCAGATTTTTTTTTTTTTTTTTTTCATTCGTTTTTTTTATAATGACATGATAATTTATGATTGTTCACAAACATATAAATCCGCTCACACTCACTCGACCCTATTTCCGCGTGCACGCGTGTGCGCCCGTGTGCACGTGCACATAAGTACGTAAAGAGCAGCAGGCACCTCGAGCGGTTGTCACGCCCGGACACTGTGACCGCTGCTCAAGGGCGAACTTTCTCTCGAGGCTCACCACCCGTGCGACCGCCTTACCTCGAGGGTCACCTCTGCCGAGAGAGCGGCGAGGGAAGGGGGGGAGGGGGGGAGGGGAAGAGAGAGAGGGAGAATGTGGGGAGGGATGGGGGTGAAGAGAGGGATGGGGTAGAGGGGGGGGAGGGTTGAGGGGAGGGGGAGGGGGAGGGGAAACTCGTGTGGGGGGGGGCGGTTGTATGGTGATCATGATAGTAGTGACGATCACTTGAGAATGATGTTGATATAACAGCATGAATAACTGATGTTAATGATTATGATGATAACAACATAGACAATGATGATGATAACAAGGATGATATTGGTGATAGTAATAATAATGAAAATAGAAACGATGATAATTATACTGATGATATCAACAACAATAAAAGTATTTGTAATA
Source organism: Penaeus japonicus (assembly GCA_017312705.2). Classification (NCBI taxonomy): domain Eukaryota; kingdom Metazoa; phylum Arthropoda; class Malacostraca; order Decapoda; family Penaeidae; genus Penaeus; species Penaeus japonicus. The sequence continues at coordinate 1,638 of BOPN01001840.1, forward strand.
ATGATAATAATGATAATGGTGATAATAATATAGCTACAAAAACGGTTGATAGTAATGAAGGTAATAATGACGATGGTGATAATGATACTGAAAAAAAATGATAAAGATGGTAATGATCTTAACAATAACGATACTTATAATAACAATAACAGTAGTATAGTATAAATAGTAATACAATATAATTGGCATTATCATTATTAGTATCATTGTTATTGTCATCATCATCATTATTGTCATAATTGCCAGTATTGTCGTTTTCATTATCATTCAAGATAGTGTCATTTATATCATTACTGTTATCACTGATGTTATAATCTTTTGTTATCATTATTGCTATTGTTGTTACTATCATCATTACCATTATTATCATTATCATTATTATCATCACTGACATTATTTATGTTTTTATTATCATAATGATCATTATTATTATCATTATCACTAGCATTATCATTACTTTATAACTATTATCATTATTATCATTATAATTATCATTATTATCATTATAATTATCATTATAATTATCATTATCATTATAATCACTATCATCATTATAATTACTATTATCAATATCATCCTTATTACCATTCTCATCATCTCTATCGTTTCTATTATCATCATTATTATCATTTTTATTATAAGCAGTATCCTTATCATTATAGTCATTATAATTAGTATCATTATTGTCATCATCCTTATCCTTATCATTTAGTTGGTGTTATTATTAGCATCATTATCTTAATTATGATTATTATCATCACCATCATTACCATTATTGTGATGATCATTATCATTATTGTGATGATTATCATTATCAATGTCATTATCATTATTATTACTGCGATCATTATAATTATTAACAT